>CAUYPK010048338.1:0-18696 GCA_963574355.1 Loris lydekkerianus | reverse complement strand
CTAACACAAGCTGTACGAAAGCAATTCATGCAACTAAAACATTTGTAACCCCGTAATATTCTGAAATGAAAAAAAGAGAAGTTTGGGGTATTGAACCTAAAAGAAAGGTTTAGAGGCTAGGTTCTCATGGTCTGCCAGTAGGACTGAATCAGATATACACAGTGCCTTGGATCTTTCAGGTTGGAGAGGCTTACAGAATTTCAGATTATGCTATTGATATGCAGTATTATTTCATTGTGCTAGTTATTACAAATATTACAATTAAACATCTTGTGATAATTCACATTTGTTTTTTATCTGACACTTTTTATATTCTGTGGACTCTGAAGGGAGTTTTCCTGGGTTTGGATCTTAACTCTGCCACTTGTTCTGTAACCTTGAGTCACTTAAGCTCTCTCAGTCTTAGTTACATAATCTAAACAATGAATATAATAAAAGTCTCATTTTATAAACTCAAAAAAAAAAAAAAAAAGAACTGGAGGACCTGTTTTGAGGTTAAGTTTCCAAAAGTGCTGACAAGAACTTTGCTCCAGAAATGGTCTTAAGGGGGAACCTGCCAGGCCACCAATGCTCCTGTCATCATCACATACTAGAGGTAAATAGAATTCCGGAGCCATCAGTATCACAGATGCTGTCAGCTCTATGCCATTTCTGTACCCTAATGCCAGTGTGCAATCACTGCTGCTATTACACCTATGCAGAACTCTTAACCTCTAAACGCTTCAGCAAATCCAGATTCTGTGCCGAGTTCTTTCCTCCAACTCTCTACAAGGTGCATCTGATTGGTGGGATCACATGCTTATGCCCAGCTGCAAAGGTGGCTGGGTAAGTAAGTGTTCTGACTTCTGCCTCTAGAAGACAGAACTTCAGAACTCATAAAGCAATAGGCTAACAAAACATACACAGGGCATTCTAAAGGTTCTGGGCAGCCAGAAAAGTGTCTGTCTGATAAGTGTCTGTTGGAGTTCTTTGCTCATCTTTACTTCCCAAACTTTACTGCTCTCACATCTTACTTTTGGCTTCTTTTGTTCAAATGATTTTTTTTAGATCTATCCATATTGTGCGTGTTTCCGTAGATCCTTCTTTTTTACTGCTGAGTATTATTCCATCGTATGAGTATACCACCGTTTTTTTGGTGGTATATCTGTGGTCTGTTTGTGGACATGTGGGTGGTTTCCAATTTGAACCAATTATGAATAAAGCTACTTTTCACATCTTTGTATACGTATTTGGGTAGACATGTGTTTATTTCTCTTAGATAAATATCTGATAGTGGAATGTCTGGGTCATTGGATAGGTGTATGCTTCCTTTTATAAGAAACCAGTAGGCCTGTTTCCAAGGTGGTTGCACCGTTTTATACTCTCACAAGGGAAGCATGACAGTGCCAGTAGTTACACGTCCTCACAAACACTTGATATTCTCAGGATCCAACCTCAGGTCTGTCTTACCCCGGAACGCTTCTGACAGGCACCCTTCCTCTTGTTGGCATAAGAGCACCTGTCCATTTCTTTCTTTTTTTTTTATTATTGTTAAACCATAGCCGTGTATGAAGAACCCCCTTTCCCTAGGCCTCTTTCAGCCAATGCAAACCAGTTTCCTCTAGTCTAATGCCTATTCTTGGACTGACTTCAGCCAAGTGCCTTCAATCCCCTTGTTGCTGACAGAAGCTTTGGGGAAGGTGATTGCTTTGCTTCCTTCCAGGGGTGCTATTTTTTCTGTGGGCCTTTCTATGCTCATTCCTTGTTTGCTTTTCCATCTGTCACTTGACACTGTGCGATTGATTACATTTCTTTAACTGCCTTGGAAAACAGCTTGTATTTAAAAAAAAAAAAAAAAAGACGTTAAGTGAAATAAACCTCTATTTCACTAACAAATTTGAGAGGAAAGTGGAAAGAAATGTGACACTTATTGAACACCTACTAAGAGCCACATCCTTATAAATCCAATCTCTCATTTAATACTTGCAAGCACCCTATAGTGCAGTTTTTCTGAGGGACATTTTAACCTAAATTCCCACTTTTCTCTCCACCTCTATAGCCAGAGTTCTTTAGAGAAACAAAACCAATAGGATATATTTAGATACAGAAGAGGAGATTTATTATGGAATTGGCTCATGTGATCACGGAGTCTGCCATCTTCAAGCTGGAGAAGCAGGGAGGGAGGGGAAGGCTACTGTAAATCCTGGGATCCAAGGACTCAAGAACCTGGCACTCTGATGTCCAAGGGCAGGTGAGTGTCTCAGCTCAAAAGGGGAGAGAGAATTGGGCCCTCAGTCTGCCTTTTTTTTCTATTTGCTCCTGCAATGGATTAAATGATGCCCACCTGTATAGGGGAGGGCAGATCTTTTTTATTCAAGTCTATTGATTCAAATGCTAATTTATTCTTAAGACATCTTCACAGATGTACCCAGAAATCATGTTTTACCAGCTATCTGGGTATCTGTTAGCCCAGTCAAGTTGACACATAAAATTCCTTTGCAACCTGACCACGCTTCCCAGACCCAGTCTATAACCACTCCCTTGCCCTATCTTGTCCTTCTTACATCTCTACATCAGACAGTCCCAGACCAGTCTCTGTAAAATTGTAGCCTCTCCTGATCCGCCCCCCATCCCCACCCCACTGGTTTACCTTGGCTCCTTCTCCTGCTTCACTTTTTCCTATGTTATCACCAGCAGGCTAAAATTTAATTATTTAAATTATTTTCTTCCCTCTCCCACCCCAACTATAATTTAAGCTTCACAAGGCCCAAATTTTTTTGCCTCTTCTGTACCCTGCTGTATGTTGTATACTAGGCCCATGGTAAGCAAGCGAGGAATTGATACTGAATACACGATGCACCCATAAATGAATGAATGCATGAATGAAACAGAAGTTCTGAAAGAGTGATAACATCATTCTTATTCTGTCCAAAGAAGTCTTACTTTCCTTTCATCTTCTTTCTCTGTATCCTGCTTTGTGGGACCTATGGGTAGAGATACATCTGTTTACCCACTTTCTACTCCACTCGAAGGAGGGACTTGGTCCCTTCTCTATTCTTAGGGGTAAAAAGATATGTTGTTGGCTCTCAATAAACATATGCTGAATGAAAAAAAAAAAAGCGAATGAAAAAAATGAATGAAGTGGAAAAAAGAATACATTTCCTTGAGTAGGTTGTATTTCTATCATATATTTTTATGTTACTAGGAAGTTCTTTTTTGGTGTACTTGTTACCCTTAAAATGTATTTACAATTCTCTGTTTAAAGTATCCTTCCTATAGGACCTCAAGTTTCACAAGGGGCAGAAATGCTCTTGTATTTTCCCAAGAACTGGCACTGCCTGACAAGTACTAGGCTCTTAATAAACATAATGAGTGTGTGTTTAGTCAATAAATGAAGAGTAAATGATTAGCACTTAAGTGTCGGCCAACCACATGCATCAGGCCTCCTCTGTGCACTACGGAGGACCCCTGCGTTGCTCTTTCTCTTCCAGGCAGTCTCTGACCGTGGGGTGCAGGAGTGGCCCAGCAACTACCCCACACTGTCCACCTCTCACTTCTCTCTCTTGGGTCTTCCCAGGCTCCCTGGTGTAGCAGGCCCTTGGCATCTCTCTGTATCTGTACAACTCCAGCCAAAAGATGTGAGCAGTTTGGAGACAGCTTTGGCTGATGAAGGGCAGGAGCTGATGGATAAACACTTCTCCATTTGGTCCAAGGTGGACAGTCCTAAGAAGCTGTTGCGTGTGCTTCAGCCACCTGCAGTGATGGCCAACTAGGGAGCAGTCCTGTGCGAGGCTCCCTACTGCCCTGGTTCACTCCCCGCCTCTCACTCCTGTGCATTTCCTAATGTCCCTCTGCATACATACTTTGTGTGGGGCTCCGTTTTCAGGGGAAGCCGGGTCAGGCTGGCAAGTGCAATGCTGGAAGTTGCATGAAGCTAACCCTGTTCTTAGCTTCTTAATGGTCTATGATTTAGGGTCATCCGCCTTCTCAAAAACATTCTTGCCTCTGACAGGCAGGAAGCAGAGGGGCTCATGTGAGGGGTGATTACACGATTACTGCTCTCCCCCCACGGATGCTGAGGACTAGGCCTGGAGGGAAGAATCGGGAAGCCTCCCATCCACATCATGTCCCCAGTCTGGCTTTACCAGGTGAAGCCTAGAATGCGGTTGCTATCTGACTACAGTGTCTACAGTGTCTAACTTTTTTCAACTAGCCTAAACTGGAAGCAAGCATATTTATCATTAATTATCACCCTCAAACCTCAAAAGTGCTATAAATGGGGTGTACCTAAAGTTCTCTAGTTGACAATCATATCCTAGGGTGGGGAGGGGGTCAAAGAAAGCCACAGAGAAGAGGTGACATCTGAGGTAGCTTTGAGGGAAGAGAAGGAGTATGCTCAGGTGTGAAGTCAGGGCAGGGAATAGGAGCAGGGGACCGAGCAGAGACTCGTGCAGGGCACACAGTCAGTTAGTGATCAATGCAGGAGGCAGGCCCTGGTCTTCTGCCCCTGGGTCCTGAGCTCATTTCTCACCCTAGCAATTCACTCAGCTTCTCTGGGTATAGACCAGTTAGGAATGCTTTAGGCTATAAATAATGGAAAGCCTAACTATAAAGGATTTCTTTTTCCCACATGGCAAGATACCTGGAGAAAAGTGAATGCTGTTTCAGAGTCCATCTGAGTTTCGACAATGCCGAGACTGCAGGGCTCTTGGTTGGTCCCTAAGACTTGTTGCCCCTTGATCTCAAGACGGTCATTGTAACTCTAGACATAGTGTTAGTCAGGGCTGAGTGGAGAGGAAAGGGTGACCTGCCATTTTTCTCCCTTCTGTCATGAGAGCCAAAGCTTTCCTAGAGACTTCTAGAAGACTCTTTCCAGCTCATTAGCCAGAGGCCACCTCTAGCTATAAACCGAGAGGATGAGGAGTGGGTATTTAGCTGGACACATCACCACACCTGAAAATCAAGGTTCTATTATCAGGGAGCAGGGAGACTGTCCACGTTGGAGTCTCAAGTCCCATTCATGACATAAAGAATGATATCAAGGGAGGCTTCTTCCAGGGACCACCTTTCTGGGAGCCACCCTTTCCATCGCACACAACCTCTGCTTTCCCTGCACATACAAGAACAGATTTGTGTGCAGCAGGCCAGCTGGGGCCCTTGAGAATCACAGGACTGGGTTTCTTTCTTCTTGAGGCTACTCTGGGCCCAGGCCAAGACATTCCGTGCAAATGGAAGTCTCCTGACAGAAGCCACACTTCATTGTCCTGACCATGCTACAGTGCTGTGGTGTAGGAGCAGGGTCCAGAAGCCTCAGATGACCAGCTCTGCTTTCCCAATCTCATTCTCGCAGGCCCTCACAGTGTGGGGGTGCTCTGGCCTGAATGTTGGTGTCCCCTCCAAATTTATATATTGATCCCCAGCCCCCAATGCAATAGAATTAAAAGGTAGGGCTTTGATGAGCTGATTAGATCATGAGGGAAGAGTCCTTATGAATGGGATCAGTGCCCTGTAAAGTGGCCTAGTGGAGTTTGTTTGTCCCTTTCTCTATGTGAGAACACAGAAGATGCCATCTATGAACCAGAAAGTGGGCCCTCAGCAAATGCAGAATTGCTGTCAGTCACCTTGATCTTGCACTTTCCAGTTTCTAGAATTGTGAGCAATAAACTGCTATTGTTTATCAATAACTTAGTCTACATCACTTTGTTATAGGAACACAAACAAACTCAGAAAAATGTCTTGAGCACTAACATTGGCTCTGAGAATCAGTTTAAGGGTGCAGAAAATTCCACCTAACCTTACCTGCTAAGCCCTGAGCTCCATCACCGCTGGGTTTGTCCCCACTCAGTTTGTACAGGAAAATACAATCTGGGCCTGGAAAAACTCTGCATTCTGACCTCACTCTTCTCCTGATGGGCTGGAGAAAGTCTTTTCCCATCACTGGGCCTCTTTCCCCACAACTAAAATTAGGGATTGTGTTCTCTCTTCAATTTCCTGAAAGGTTTCCTGCTGGAGAGGACAGGCGTCCTGGTTTTAGCGTCCTCTGCAGTTGTTTCTGTGCACTGGTGTTCTGTCTGTCTCCGTGTGTCTGTCTCTCTGGCTGGATAATCACGGGCCAGTCAATGGCATCTTCTCTGTGCCTCAGATGGCCTGCTTATAAAATAGGGATAATTGCCAAGAAATCCTGCCATATTGAACACATCTGGACACTGAGATGGCCTATCCTGGGTGCACAGATGAGATGAGCAAAGGACACAGAGACGAAGAGGAAGGTGCAAAGCCAAGGTGCTGTCAGGGCGAGGCTGAGTATCAGGAGCTCCATCTGCCCAGGGCTGCAACCCGGAGTGCAGCCTCTGGCATTGCCTGGGACAGGGGCTGGCCCTTCTGTGCACTTTGCATGTCTGCTTCCCTTCTGCTGGAGAAGGGCTCGTGGGGGCAGCTTCCCCACATATAAAGACTGCCACCCAGCCCCGCCACTCTCTGGCCCCCAGAGCCCATCCCCAGGGCCCTGCAAGATCAGTGGCTGATGACATTGCCAAGGGGCAGAAAGGGTGGGGAGAAAGGTCTTAGATCCCTGAGCTCATGTGGCCAATTAGGCCACTATGTTCCTGGAATGGGTAGCAGCCACCCAAGAGAGACATGCACTGTGCTCCCAGTGCACAGGAAGTGAGCCTCCCAGGGCCATCTGGGATGTGTTTTCAAGAAAATCTTGAAAACGGCAGCTCCAGCCAGGGGTAAACAGGATTTCATTAAATCATGCCTGGCCCCAGGCACCGAGAGTGGGTCTAATTTCACAAAAGCAGCCACATTCCCTGCATAATGGTCCTGGCAGCCATGTTAGTAGAGGAGGCACTTCCGCGGAGGAGGCAGACAAAGATGGCTATAGCTTCTCTGTTTGGCCTCATTATGCTCCTGCTTTGCTCCCCATGGGTGCCAGGTGGGCCCGTGGGTGTGCCTGCCCACCTGCCTCTCTAACCCAACCACCCAGCCAGGCGTAGTGTCCCAGGCACCTGCAACCTGGGAAGCTTTCTAGCTGGCTGCACTGGCGTTAAGGCTCAAGACGCCTCTCAGGTAGACACTATCATCCCCTTTTCACTCTTTCCAAATAAAGAAATGAAACTTTAGGAGGTCAATATGTTATCCAGAATTGTGCAGCTAAGAAGAGGAGACACTGACATTCAAATCCAGGTCTCTTCAACCCAGGCCCTGTTCCCGAGTCCACCCCTCAGAATCTGAGCTTCCGAGGATAGAAAGTTCATGAATTTTCACTTACATTTTACATATTCTGGCATGTTACTACCTATGTTCTTCATGTTTATTATCTAATGTATGCAAAATTTTCTATCAAGAAGGCAAACAAAATTAATCAGTCTGCTGTTCTTGAACATGTATGTGTCTTTCTGTGTTCTACTATTATAAATAAAATATTATTATACATTAAAAAAAAAAAAGAGTCTGAGCTTCCTGGAGGTTCCTCCAAATTCTCTCACCACAGAGAACCTTACCCACGAGCTATATCACAGGCTGACTCTTCTTGGTTCTCACGACAGCCCTGGGATGTCCCCAGCATCAGGATTATGCCCATTCTGCAGATGTTAAAGACAAAGGTCAGTGAAGCTCAGTTACTAAGCCAAGGTCCCTTTGCCAATCTAGGACCAATCTAGTTTCAGATGTAAGAAGTATTCTTTCCCCTTGGCTGTGTCAGACAAACAGAGCCACACATTCACCAGAGTAAAGCTCCAACTAATTTTCTACGTATAAATTCTGGGGTGAAAGTTCTCATTTCCAGGGAAGTTGGCAAACATTTAGAATATATTCTCTCCATCAATCCTTCCTTTCGTGTTTGAGCCTGTTAACTCATTAGGTATGGTTCAATAGAGGCTTCATGCTCTGGAAAGTGAGGTCCCTCTAGCTCATGGAAAAGTGGATCTGGGGTCAAGGCAGCTGAGCTTGAAGCCAGCATGGTTCCCCACGAGCAGCCTGATCTAAGAGATTCTCCAAGCTACCTTGGGTACCACCTGCATGTGGGATTTCTTCTCCAGGGCTCTGGGTGCTTGTGGTAATACTGCAGGTGGCTGAGCAAAGCTGGAGGTGCTACCCTACCCCAGAGCAGGCCCAGCCCCTTTACAGCCTCGTCCCTATGGAATGGGTACCTCCCTCCCACACAGAAAGGGCAGTGCCTATTGTGTGCATGTCCCTGGCTCTGTTGCTTTATGTGAAACATACCACCTTGAGGAACCCCAAATGATCTTATGATGAAAAAGCTTTCTTTCTTATTTCAGACAGAAATTGTGTTTGAGAGAGGAAAAGCAATTTGCTCAAGGGCACACGTCTCAGAGGGGCACCTCAGGATTTTGAACTTGGGCTGTGACAACAATGCCCATGTGCACTCCCCTGGCGTTAGGTGCCCACTGAGGAGAAACGACTTGGCTGCCTATCCTGTGAACAGCCCAGCAAGGGGAGGAGCTCAGGAGCCCTGACTTCACCCCCAGGCACTCAGCTCTGGAAAGGCCCTCAGTGCAATTGCCAACTCCCTCCCTCTCATCCTTGGGATGGGGACACTGATAGCCAGGATGTGGAAGGGTTGTCTAATGTCACAGACAGAGGCTCTGCCAAAAAGCATTCTCTAAGAGCCACTGGAAGCTGAGTCCTCTGAGAGTCACAGCTATTGGGGGCTGTAGGCAATCTCTTCCCTCTGGGGCTCTGGAAGGAACCTTCCCACAGATATTAGGGGACACAGAGCCCGGGACACCTGGATCCTTTTGCTTGGCAGGTTCTGTGCATAGGGCCATTGAGTCAAACTCCTGCGGGGTGTCTCCTGTCTCCACCTGGCCCATGAGTTCTCTCCTTCCAGCGGCATTTGGAGGCTCCCTGGGCCTCTCCTCTCTGTTCTTCCAGGGATGCCTGGCCTGTTTCCTCCCCTCCTCCTCTGTTTACACGCTATAAAGAGAGGTGGTTTAAGAAGTCCCAGGGGAGGTGAATTAGCTGATAATTGAAAGAGGCATCTAACTTTAAAAGCTGGGAGCTTAACCCCACTCTGCCATTTCAGCAATAGCAGGCCTCTCTGTGACCCCAAATCAAACCCCAGACTCCTTCCCCTGCCACCCCTCACATGCTGGGCTCAGCCAGGCAGGAGCTCTGAGCTCTGGAGCACAGCTTTACATGGCGTCTGGGTGTCTCGGGAGCCCTGATGTCACATTAACTCCAGTCTGAATGCCACTCAAGACTCCTCCAACTTTAAGATAAAGCACTTAAAGCTCCAAGCAATACCCAGCCTCACTTTCTGGAGGTTCCTTCCCACCACACTAGACAGTTTCTGCCTCATTGTAAAAGACTCTGGCAAATGTGAGAAACAGTCAAAAGCATCACGAGCAAAGACCACTCCTCTGAGAGGGTGTGAGCGTGCAGGTGTGAGACCTTGGAAGTGGCTGTAGATGACCAGAAGACCCTGTAGTTACACAGGGACACAGGGAGAGCACAGGAAAAGGCTTCACCTCTGAGGGGTCATAAATTCCTTCCATCACATCTTCACAGAGTTCCTGCCGTGCGTCGGGCAGCACCAGGGCTGGGAACGGTTGTGAGCGAAGTTGACACGTCCTTGTCTTCTCAGTCCTTACAGCCTGTCAGGGATGCAGGCAAGCGGCCACCTCAGTGAATGTATCACTACGAGCTGAGGAAATGCTAGAAAGGAAAATACAGGCTAATGTCAGACCAACATGAGGGAGAAGCTGAGCTAGTCTGCAGAGGAGAATTCTACAACAACGTGGCTTCAGACTGGGAATCTGGAGGACGAGTAGAAGGTACCTAGGGAAGGAGTAGGAAGGGAAGAAGCCTCTTGGCAGAGGATGCAGCTTGTGCAAAGGCCCTGGGTCAGTGAGGAATGTGTCCCACTTGATGAGGGCACAGGTGGGGCGGGCTGAGCATGGAGAGGCAGGTGGAGTGAATTCTGGAGTACACTGGACCAGGTTAGGGACTTGTTCTTCCTCAAAAGTGCAGAAGGACACAAGTAAGACGGGAACAAGCTGTGAGGGGAAGAACATCCTCAGATTTGCATCTTAGAAAATCTGACAGTTTTGACAGAGGTGTCAGGTGGAGACAGGCAGATTGAGACAGACCACACTGATCTGGAAGAACTTTGCATCACCCGTTCAGACAAGAGAGGGTGGCCGAGGGAGATGAGAGAGAGACAGAGAGGAAGAGTCTCCTTCCCCAGATGTTAAAGATCTAAAAATCAGAGGCTCGTGCTTGGAATCCCAGTGCTCTGGGAGGCGGTGGTGGGAGGATCACTGGAGGCCAGGAGTTTGAGACCTGCCTGAACAACGAGGGACACAACTTCTACTAAAAATAGAAAAATTGGCCAGCATGTGGCATATACCTGTGGCCCTACCTATTTGGGAAGCTGAGGTGAGACGATCACTTGAGCCCAGGAGTTGGAGGTTAGAGTGAACTCTGGGATTGTGCCACTGGGCTTTTCACCTGTGTGACATAGCAAGATCTTGTCTCTATGAATGAATGAATGAATGAATGAGGAATCAGACCACAGTGTTGCCCTAAAATACTCTTCCAACCCCACGTCCCTGTAGCCATCCTGGACAGAAGGAGCCTCAGATGTGGTGCCAGGTACTCATGTGCCACCCAAAAGGCTCCTTGTTGTCTCGGTAATCCCCTAAGTCAGAGGGACCACTGTAGTCCCTATAAGTGGGTGCCAGAAAACCCCTTTCTCAGGGGGTTTTCAATCTGTGCTCCACGTGGACCTCATCCTCTAGCCCAAATATCTAAACCAGCAGTTCTCAACCTGTGGGTCACGACCCCCTTGTAACAACGAAAATACAAGGCGGCATTAGGAAGGTTGAGAACCACTGCTCTAAACCAACAGAGCCCTGAGTGGTGATGACACTGCCACAGACGTGAGGGGCCAGTCTGGACCCTCAACTTAAGTCCCCCGAACTGGGAAATCCTGGGTTTAGACCAGATAAATTCTAACAGCCCTCCCGTCTCTAAAATTCTGTCTGGGAAATGACCCTGGACTAGAATAGTCCATTCCAACTAAATCAGGAAGGCTACAAACACCATCCTCCTCAGGACAAATTCCTGTTCTCTCAGAACGATAGTCCAGTGAAAGTTCACACAGCAAAGACTTTTATCTGTTTGGTTTACTGCTCTAGCCCCAGAGTCTGGGTTAGCACCTGACACATAATAGGCGCTCAATAAATAACTATGGACTGACTGTCACAGAGTCCCCCAGACTGGGTGGCTTCAAACAACAGAAATGTATTGTCCTACAGTTCTGGTGACTAGAAATCCAAAATCAAGGTGTCAGCAGTCATGCTTCCTATGAGAATTGTAGGGGACAGTCCTTTCCTGCCTGGTAGTGGCCGTCAATTCTTGGCATCCCATGGCTTCTAGATGGATTGCGCCAGTCTCTGCTTCCACTGCCACGTGATTGATTTCTCCCTGCGTCTCTATCCTCTCTCTTCTTATAAAGACACCAGGCATTTTGGATTAGGGCCTTAATTGGTTACATCTGCACAGAGCCTTCTTTCTAAATAAGGTTGTACTCACAGGTACTAGGGGTTAAGATTCCAACACATCTTTTGAGGGAATATGTTCAACACTTAATACTGAATACATACCCCAAATTCCCTGGGATATTCCATTCCTGACTTCTCCTTGCAAGGCCCCCCGCAGTGGTATTACTCACTTCTGCTGCAGAAGCGTCTGCTTTCTAGGAGCCAACACAGCCTGGGGGTGGGGCTGGTAGACAGGAGCAGGGAGGACCATCCTGTATGTCTAGATCCCTGAGGCTTGTGGACCATCAGGCCCACCCACTCATGCAACATCAAAGGAAACTGAGTCAGGGATGTGAAGGGGCTGGCTCATGGTCTCAGAGGAAGTAGACCAGGCCTGTTCCACTTCTGCTTGGATTACTGTTCAGCTTGAATTCCAGAGGGTCCTTAAAGAAGGTGACCAGGAGCCTATTTGAAGCAGTGAACCCTGTTCTGTCCCTGGGGTGCATGAAGGAGGAGCAAAAATGTATTTGATCATGTTAAGTAATTCCTGGGCTCTGAGAGGGTCTCTTTGTGGCTGAGTCAGCCAGCACTCGGGTCCTTGGGTGGGGGCTTCAGGGAGGGAAACCAGAAGGCTAGGATGGCAGAAGGACAGACCCTGGGGAGGGGGTTGTCACGGCTGACCCCAGGCACGGGCTCCATCATGTGCGGATGTGCTGCGTGGGCCTGCGGGAGTTTACTAGCATGATGACTATACTAGTTTTCTACACACGTTTAGAGGTTCAAAAGAATACAAGTTTATTAGCTCATAGTTCTGTAGGTCAAAGTCTAGTTCTCTGCACCAGGTCTTACAGAGCCAAAATTAGGCTGTCATCTGGCCTGTACTTTTTCTTGGAGGCTCCTGGGGAGGATCTGCTTTCAGGCTCGCTCAGCTTATTGGTGGAGTTCAGCTCGTTCTGGCCGTAGGGCTGCATTCCTCTGCATTCCTTGTTTTCTCCCTTGTTGGCTGTGGGACAGGCCCTTTAAGGCCACATGGGTACTTCATCACATTGTCGCCTCTGTCCTCAAAACAGCAATGGCACAACCAGTCTTTCTCACATTTCTAGTCTCTGTGATTTGTCCTTCTTCCTCAATTCTTATATCTCTACTTGGAGAAAGTTCTCTGATTTAAAGGGCTTGTGAGACTATATTGGGCCCACCCAGAAAACAGGATAATCTATTTTAAAGTTCATAACTTTAAGTACATGTAAAAAGTTCTTTTTCCATGTAACGTAACACACTTAGACACCATGCGTTAGGGAATGGGTGACTGTGGGGACCCTGTGCCTCCGCAGAGCACACTTCAGGGCTGGAGGGAAGGCTGAGTCTGGGCACAGCACAGGTCTTCCACTGCATTTGTCTCCCAGCTCAGCCCCTGGTTTTGAGGCAGGGAGTGGGGAAATAAAAGGCAGGGGCTCTGCTCCCAGTGAGAATGAAACTGCAAGAGCTGTTTTGGCAGAAATTTCCGTAAGCCAGGACACAGGTAATTTTTGCAATATCTCTATGAGGGTGACGGAGAGATGGCAATAGGTCTGTTTGCCTGTTGAGCGCAGATTATCTTGTGGCTTTGGTGCACAATAGTTAGGAAGGGGCATTGCCCGATATGGCCTCACCTGGTGGCTGGATGCTCAGCTACAGTGGTGGCAGCACCAGGGCAGCTTCAGGAGGTGGTGCCAGATTCTGAGGGAGCACAGGAAGACTGTCCCCCTGACAGCGTTGATAGGTGGTCCCTGTGAATGATGGCTATGCCCGGAGGCCCGTTGTGGAGCTTCTGGGACAAGGAGCCCTTAGAAGACCTGATGGGAAAGGCTGGACAAAGACAGAACCAGCATGGCCACCCCAGGCTGGTGGCGAGGACTCCTGGTTCTACATGTGTGTGAGCTCCTGCATTTGTATGTGTATACAGTCATATGCTGCATAACGATGTTTCGGTCAAGGACACACCACATACACAACAGTGGTCTCGTAAGGTTATAATGGAGCTGAAACCTTCCTACTGCTTAGCGACACTGTAGCCGTTGTAATGTTGTAGCATACCATGTTATTCTTGTGTCTGTGGTGATGCTGTTTAAGGAAGCCTGCTGTGGGGCCCGTTGTATAAAAGTCTAGCACACACAATTATGTGCAGTACAGGATGCTTGACAGTGATAATGAATGACTATCTACTGTTCATGTATCTACTCTGCTATACTTTTTATCATTATTTTAGCATGTACTCCTTCTACTTATGAAAAATAAGCTAACTGTGAAACAGCTATCGTAGCTGGGTCCTTCAAAAGGTGTTTGAGAAAAAGCCATAATTATCGCAGGAGATGACAGTTCTACCTGTTACTGCCCCAAGGACCTTCCCGTGGGACAAGACAGAGTGGGAGACAATGATATTGATGAACCCGACCCTGTGTAAGCCTAGGCTAATGTAAATGTTTACGTCCTAGTTTACTAAGAAGTAAAGAAAAAAAAAAATAATAGATGTGGGTGGTGCCTGTGGCTCAAGGAGTAGGGTGCCAGCCCCACATACCAGAGGTGTGGGTTCAAACCCAGCCCTGGCCAAAAAACTGAAAATAATAATAATAATAATAGATGTTAAAATTTTTAAAGATTTTGTAAGGATAGAAAGAAAAGAACAATTTTTTTTTTTTTTTTTTTAGATAGAGTCTCACTCTGTCACCCAGGTAGAGTGCTATGGTGTCATAGAAGCAAACTCAAACTCTTGGGCTCAAGAGCTCCTGTTGCCTCAGCATCCCAAGTAGTTGGGACGATAGGCACCTGCCACAACACCTGGCTAATTTTTCCACCTTTAGTAGAGACAGGGTCTGGCTCTTGCTCAGACTGGTTTTCAACTCCTAAACTCAAATCATCTTCCCGCCTTGGCCTCCCAGAGTGCTAGGATTATAGGAATGAGCCACTGCACCTGGACAGAAAATGTTTCTATCATTGTACAATGTGTTTGTTTTGAACTAAGGGTTATTAATAAAGAGTCACAAAATTAAAAAAGAGTCACAAAAAAAAAATGAAAAGTTTATGAAGTAAAAAAGTGACAGTAAGCTAAGGTTAATTTATTATTGAAGAAAGAAAACTTTTTAAAATGAATTTAGTGTAGGCTAAGTGTACAGGGTTGTAAAGTCTACAGCAGTGCACAGTAATGTCCTAGACCTTCACGTTCACTCACCACTCACTCATGGACTCACCCAGGGCAGCTTCCAGTCCCGCAAGCTCCGTTCATGGTCAGGCCCTATACAGACATGCCATTTTTTAATCTTTTATACTATACCTTTTCGAAGTTTAGATATGCGTAGATACACAAATACTTCTTGTTGCATTACAATTGCCTATAGGACTCAAGGTAGTAACATGTTTCACGGGTGGGTAGCCTAGCAGCAATAGGCTACACCATCCAGGCTCAAGTACATTCTACAATGTGCAAACGATGATGAAATTACCTAGCTGCATTTCTCAGAACATATTCCCAATGTCAAGTGGCACATGCCTTCCGTTGTATGAGTACAGATTTATGGAACCACCACAACCAAGATACAGAGCAATTTCATCACACTCTCCACATATCCCTCCCAAGTCAACCCTCCCCCATGTTGTAATCCCATGAAACCACTGATTTCTTCTCCATCCTTAGTTTCCCATTTCCAGAATGTTGTGTAAGTGGAATTCAACAATGCATAAGTAACCTTATGAGGTGGTTTTTCCACTCAGCATAGGGCCTTTGAGATTCTCTCACACTGGAATATGCATCAATAGAGGCTTCTTTTTGACTGCTGGGCAGCATTCTAGCATTTGAATGCCCCACAGTCTGTTTATCCATTCACCTACTGAGGGGCATTTAGATTGTTTTCAGTTTGGGTAACTATAAATAGAGCTGCTATTTCTGCAATCACAAATCTTTATTTCTCTTGAGTAAATATTTAGGAATGGGATTGATGGATCATATGATCCATGTATATTTAATGCTATGTGGCACTGCCAACCATTTGCCAGAGTGGCTGTTCCTTTTTGCATTATCTCCAGTGATATGAGCACTCCAGTTGCTTCACATACTCACTGAAGTCAACCACACAAGAGACTATAACAAACTGGTCAACATAGCGTGATCAACATAAAGGACTAGAGCTCCTGTGCTGATATGTACATGCGGTGCTTGTCCAGTCTGTAAAAATTAGGTCAAATTTAAGGCTTTGGTCAATGTAGGGAGGTTGTCAACTATGGAGGCTTTACTGTATTTTGTTGTTGAGTTTTAAGGCATGTTTGTATATTCTGGACATATGTCCTTTGTTGGATATGTGAATTACAAACATTTTCTCCTAGTCCATAGTTTGTCTTTTATTCTATTAACATGTTTTTCAAAGGGAAAAACTTCTTAATTTTGATGAAGTCTGACTTATCAATTTGTTCTTTTATCCATTATGCTTTGGGGATGATATCTAAGAACTCTTTGCCTAAATCAAGGTTGCGAAGATTTTCTCTTATGTTTTATCTTTGTCATTTTACATTTAGAGCTACGATCCATTCTGTAGAAGGTGTGAGGTTTTCATCTGTGTGTTTGTTTTGTTTTCGTAATGCATGTCCAGTTGTTCCAAATTGTTATTTTTTAAAAAGATGATTCTATTTCCATTGAATTTGTCAAAACCCACCTGGCCACATCTGTGTCTGTCTATTTCCGGGTTATCTATTCTGTTTCACTAATCTATGTGTCTGTCCCTTCACCAATACCCTTAGGTCTTGATTTTTGTTGTTTCTAAGTCTTAAAATAGGGTAGTATGAATTCTCCAAATTTATTCTTTTTTTAATCCAAAATTCTTATGGCTATTCTAGTTCTGTTTCCTTTTCCTATGGAATTTAGAATCAGCTTGTCTATAATTATTAAAAAATTCTTCTGGGACATTGATCACAAATACATTAAATCTATAGGACAATTTAAGGACAAGTGACCTCTTAATTATGTTAAGTCTTCCCATTCAGGAACAGTTTCTCTCTCCATTATTTAGCTATTATTTCTTTTGTTAGTGTCTTGTAGTTTCTTTATATAGGTCCTATTCACACTTTCTTACGTTTATGGCTAAGTGTTTCATTTTAGGAAACTTTTATAAATGGGTTTGGCTTTAAAAATTCTCATTTACAATTGTTTATTGCTACTATGTAAACATATGATTGGTTTTTATCATGTTGACCATATATCTGGCAATTTTGCTAAACTTATTAGGTCTAGGAGTTTTTTATGTAGATTCTTTGTGATGTTCTATGGTCATGTTGAAAATATAATCCCATTTGTTGTCTGAATATAGGGATGGTTTTATTTTTTTCCTTAATAATTGAATGCCTTTTATTTTTTTCATGCCTTATTGCACTAGGACTTCCAGTATGATGCTGAATAGCATCAGTGGGAGTAGACAACGTGGCCTTGCTTCCCATCTTTGGAAAAAAACATTCAATTTTTTATTATTAAATTTTTTGTTAGCTGTAGACTTTTTGCAGACACCTTTAATCAAGTTAAGGAAGTTTTATTTATAGTTTGGTGGAAATATCATGAATGTATGTTGAATTATTTTTCTATATCAATTGATATGCTCATGTGGCTTTTATTTTCTCATTTATTAACATAGTATTATGGGTTGTGTTGATGGGTTTTCAAATATCAAACCAGCCTTGCATTCCTCAGATAAACCACATTTTGATATAGTATATTATCCTTTTTGTATATTGTTAGATTTGATTTGTATATATCTTGTAGCATATATTTGTGCGTTTATGAGAGATATTGGTCTGTAGTTTTCTCTTCTTGTACGATTTTTGTGTGTCTTTAATATAAAGGCAATTTTAGCCTTATACAATGACTTGGAACATGTTCCCTTTTCTTGTATTTTCTGAGCATTATCATATAAATTGGTGTTAATCCTTCTTTGCAGCCATCTTCACATGAAGTTTTCTTTTATAGGAGATTTTTGAAGTACACATTCTATTAATATTTCTTTAGTAAATACAGAGCTATTATTCATTTCTTTATAGGTGAGTTTTAGTTATTTATTGCTTTCAAATAATTGGTTCTCTTTATTTAAGTTTTTTAATTTATGTGCATAGTATCATGAATAGTATGCATGCATAGTAATATTTCCTTCTTATCCTTTTTATGACTATGGGCTCTTTGACTTTGGGTTTTGAGGAATCTTAAATATAATGCTCCCTTTCATTTTCTCTTTACCCAAGATGGAATCAGGCAGTAGCCTTCAATCTTGATAAGGCCATCTTGGATGACACAGTTTAGATCTAAACAGGAGGCTTTCCCACACAGCCTGAATATATACCTGCCTAATTATAGTAGTACTGAAAGACATAAGCCCCTCACATAAGCCAGCCAGTGCAGGACATGTGTCTTGGGGGAGAAGATGTGCTCACTGTGTTTGTAGATGTCAAAGTAGCAAGAAGAAAGGGAAGTAGGGGAGAGTCCCTGCATGCCCATTTTCTTCTCACACACTCAGCAAAGAAGTCAGGTATAGTGAAGACAGCAGGTGTCCCTCAGCACAGGAGGGAGGTTCCTCTCCAATAAGGGTTTTGGTGAACACATATGAATTTCACTCTAATGACTCCAGAAATAATCAAGGAAACATTTGTGTGTAGGGTGGCCTGGTGATCCTACAATAATAAGTGGGAACAAGAGCCCAATAAATCTCATTTGTTAGACTAATTTCCTACACAGGTTAATATCTAATGTAGGTGAGAAAAATCATGATGCAATACATCAAATGCTACATTACACATTTGTGACAATGTTATGACAATATGAAGGAAGTGTTATCAAAGTGCTGGATGGCTGGGGCTAAATTTAGAGTGGGATCAGGCCAGGCTTCATGGAAGGAGCATGTGCTTCACAGGTAATGAATGGGAGGCCAAGGTGGCTACAACTCAGGACACGGGGTGGGGAGGAATGGAGGGACATGAGGTGGGAGAGACACACTGGGGGGAGGTACAGAGCAATGTTCAATGTCATGCTGAGATTTGGACACGTGCATCTTACAAGGGTATATTTGAAACTTAGTAAATGTGGAATGTAAATGTCTTAGCACAATAACTAAGAAAATGCCAGGAAGGCTATGTTAACCAGTGTGATGAAAATGTGTCAAATGGTCTATGAAACTGGTGTATGGTGCCCCATGATCACATTAATGTA
>CAUYPK010048336.1:0-14701 GCA_963574355.1 Loris lydekkerianus | reverse complement strand
AACTGTCACCACGCCCGGGCGCCCCCTCAATCCCACGCCAAGTAGAGAGTGTTAAATTAAAAGACGAGGGATTTTTTTAATTTTTTGTTTTTTTTTTTTTTTTTTTTTTAACATGTACAGGAGTTGTGTAATACTGTCTGATGTCCCCAAGAAGTTACTCATACAGCCACCAAGAAGCTTTCCCTTGCTCTATCATAGGTAGCTCTTGGTTATTCAGTAAGTCTTAATGATGAATAATGTAGGATTTAGAGCCAGACCTTTAAATTTACAGCTCATATTCCCCACTTAAGAGCTTTGTTAACTTGGACAAGATATTTAACCTTTCTGTGCCTTAACCTCCTCATCTAGAAAATGGGCTAGTTACTGGTTCCAAAACCATGCAACTATACAAAGAATACATTAGTTAATATACACAGAGTGAGCACCAGAGTACCTGGAATGTAGCAAGTGTTCAGTGAACATACACTGTGATTAGTAAATTTGTGCATCTTAGAATATTTTAATTAATATTCTAATATCTTAGAATATTTTAATTTTACATATTTTCTGATATATAAACATTAAAATATATTTACAAATACACAAACATTTTATATTTAGACAGAAGGCAAGTAGAAAAACAGGTGGCTTTCTGATGGCTCCCATTTGAGCAGGAAAGGAAGATAGATAATCGCATCATGACATTTATCCCCTGAGAGACTCGAGGTCTTGCAGATGCAGGAGAAAGAGAAAACTCTTTTATTTGGAAAGTGCTCCTGAAGGTTATACAGATGAGCTAAGTGTACCAGAAAAGTAAAACAGAAAGAAAAGCAATCTAAGAAAAAAAAAAAAAGTCAAAGGAAAAACATGAAAATTCCAGTATTTGGGGTGAATGTACATTTGATATGATTAGAGGAATGGGAAATGGGCTTGGGTGTGGGGAATGTGGATGACAGAAGGAGCCTGGGGCCTGAATGAAGAGACCTAGGCCTCACCATAAATGTATACCATCTCTCATGATGTTTCTCTGAGGTGCACAGGAAGGGCTATTAGTGCCAGCACCATGTCGCCTCTCTACAGAGTTAGACAGACTTACCCTGAACCCTTGATCTGCCACTTCCCAGCTAGAGGCCCATTTTATACTCTTTGGCCTCAACACTCTCATCTGTAAATGGGTATGATTATAATGTATCTAACAAAGGTTTTATGAAATTCATGGCCAAATAATGTATGTAAAACCTGAGGCCTAGTGTTCTTAATTGCCAGTGACGAAACCAATGACACATAACTCTTTAAGTGTTAAGGTCAAGATTAGAGTCAAAAGCTGATCTCTATGTTTATGGTGTTTTGTTTATTTGGTTTTGCATAAGCTGCCAAGTTTAAAAAGTATGTGCTTTATGGACTTTTCCCCCCAAATGAATGGATATTAACCTTTCTTCAGAGCCTGGCAGGGAATCTGATTTTTCCTGCAGCACAATTTCTAGTGTTATTGTAATCCATTCAGTGAATAGCATTTGGCCACTTCAGAAGCATTTTCCCACTTCCATGTAAATGGTATGATTAGATGTGAAAGGTAATCTTGACTGCTGCCATGTTATGACATTAAAATAGTAATTCAGTTGTTAGCAACCCCTCACAAATAACTATTCCATCCACTTGTGTTTAATACCTCGGTGTCCTTGCATGCCTTTTTCTTTTTGAAACACAAAGCAGTATTGATTTCTCTTCATAACCAACTAAAAAGTGCTTTGAGCACTTTTATCATTTGATTATCCAGCAGTAAATAAGGAAAATAACCTGAAAAAGGGAAAAACAAGTCGATGGGTTACTTTTATCCTTCTCCCTGAAAAACTCAAATATAGATAAGAGTGACTTTTTGATGGGTTCTAATGTCTCTATATTTGATGGCATCTTTGGAATCCTCTTAAGTCAGCTTGCTGTAATAAAAAGCTCCAAGAGTAGAAATAGAATACTACTTACATAGAATAAGATTGAGAAGTCTCATTATTCCTGGAAGTTCTATAAGTCTCTACTTAATAAACATTGATCATTAAGGTGTTTATTAATTCCCTACCTATTACTAGATTTTTGTGGCTGTGAAAATGAATTGACAGATGGAAAAACATTCTTGAAAATGTAAATATTGGTGCTAGCTAAGCATCCTTTCTAGGCTAAGCACTTAATTATGGCATTGTTCAATATCTGTATCTGCAGCCTAGGATAATTGCCTAGATTGTTGACAGCATCCAAACTCAATGCTGAAAGTGACCAGGCAGAACACAAATAGTAAGTGGGCTGGGGGTGATGGAGGGTAGAAAACTCAACAAAGTAATCCGCCCTGAAGGTGGTAAAGCATACCCATCTCCAACTGAACATTGTTATGTAAGAATGTTGGCTCAAGGCTGGCAGATCTCTGACATTTTGAGAAATTGGATTCTGGGATTTTTTAAGTAAAATGCAAATTTGAATTTGGCTGCTAATAACTGAAAACATTGACAGTGCCAAATTACATATCTATCCTAGTTACCATGACTTCATAACAGACCTTAAATTTAGTAGTTTTCAACAATAAGGTTTATTTTGCTCATGAAAGAGTAGTTTGGGTAGGAATCAGTGGGGTCAGCTTCTTGCTATTCTATTCAGGTTCAGTGGGGGTAACCAGGAAACTAGGTGCTAGATTTATTTTCAGTGCCTGGGCAGGGAAAAGACAGCTGAATTCAGGCTCTTACAATATGGACTCCTCATGTCCTCTCTACCTATCTCTGTGTGGTCTTCACATGCAAGGTGGTTTCTGGGTAGTCAGCCTGCTTACCTATCAGCTTAGGAACTATAAACAACCATCACCTTTCAAGAGCTAGCCTTAGCAGTCACTTGTCATTACTTCTGAGATGTTCATCACGAGAGGCAGTTACAAAGTTCTACTAAATATAAAGAGGGAAAAATAAGTTCCCATCCCTCAATAGAGGAGTTACCCAAGAAATTTTGGTGTGTTCTGAGAAGTTCTTCATGTTGGAGGGAGTAGTTGCTAAGCCTCCCCCACTGATGTCTAAAGATTTCCTTTCACTTCTACAACCTGGTTTTGCTAGAAAGCTTGGCATAACCCGGGTATATTCTACCATATGACTCCTTCCTGGAAGAGTCTGTGGATGGCCCTAGTAGGGACCCAGAGGTGCACATGGATGGTGTCTTGGAGACTGTGCTGGAGCAGATTAGGAAGTTGTTTTAAAGAGTTCAAGTAGAAAGATAACTAGAACAGTTACTAAAATATTTCTCAAAGTGAAGTAGGTCAAACTGGAGAATATAATTATATTCTTAACTCCTAAGGTTCTAGGCCAGGAGTGGGAGGTAAAGGCAAAATATCAAGAGACAAGTTGGCAATAACAATAAGTACCCAATGGGATACCTAATGTGACTGGTGTTGTGAAGAAGCAAAATGACAGAAGAATAGATAAGGCCTCTCATGGGAACATTACAAGAAAGTTGACAATTCTTTCTTGGAATCAACACCGGGATATTCACCTCTGCACCTTACTGTGGGCCAGCTACATGCTGTGAGCAAATGATGTTACAGGTATTCTTGCTCACGATAGCAATCAGGTGGATTTTCTGAAGTTCCTGAAGTACAGAAGTTTCAAATTAGAGTCAAATGTTAATGGAGCTCACGTGCCCCTGTTATAAAAGCACTACAGTGGGTTCCTGATGCAATTTATGAACCCTATAGAAATTAAATTCCTCTTCTCAATACCTATTGCTCTCCCTTTATAGATACACAGATATACATAGAGATGATTTCTTCATAAATATTTATCTAGCTCTCCAAAGCAGCACAACTAATCGCTACATTTTTCCTTTAAATTAGGAAAAAAGGCAAGGCTTAAGGACATCAGGAGGAAAATGTTTATGAAATATTCCTGTAAATTGCCTTGTTGTCGTGTTGTCATTTTTTCAGGGATATGTTTGATTTTAATATTCCGCATTCACATATTTGTTGTGAATATTCACATATTTGTTTGTGTTTGTGAAGAAGAGACTGCTTTATTATATCATGCACTAGTTTAGGAGAAAATCCCCAAATTGTGTTATTAAAAACCATATAACAGAAATGGTTCATTTTTAACCTGGTTTTTATGGAAAACTAAAAATGATGCTTTTATACCTAGACTTTTGTCTATGAGATGGCAAAACCAACTTCAGGGTTTTTTTCCTTATTTCGACCTTTGTCAGTGAATGTATTAATATAGCATAGAAATAAACAATTCAAGAATCAGAAATTGGGTTCTGGCCTCTCTCGGTGATGCTTATTAGCACTACTTACCTAACATGCAAAGTGAGATGGATGGACTGGGATTATCTCCAAAATATATTGTTTCTGACAGGGCATATTATTTAATATATGATTAAATGAGAAGATTCCAGGATTTTTGGCCGTGATAAAAATAATCAGCTTCATGGACTTCTTCCTTTAATCCCCCAAAGTTTATTTACAAAAAAGTCAAGAAAGAAAGGCAAACATTTGCTATGCCAGAAGGGAAAAAGACCAAAGACACTAAAAGGTGCCAAGATGCCTTAGTACCATTAATTAGGAGGAAGAACACTCACCCCCAAAATCTTTCCACTTAAGATGGTGCTTTCTTCCCAGAGTTGGAAGAGACTATGTTCTGAATGTGTCCTCCTAAAAAATGTTAAAACCTTATCACTGGTGCAATAACATCAAAAGGTAGGTCCTTTGGGAGGTGATTCGGTGTTGAGGGGGTGCTTATAAAGATGCTTGGGGGTGTTTGTTCAACCCTTCTGCCATTTTATGATGCACAGATGTTCAGTCTATAAGGAATAGGTCCAAACTAAGCACCGGATCTGCTGGCAGATTGATCTTGGACTTCCCTGCCTCCAGAACCATGAGCATTAAATTTCCATTGTTTATAAATTACCCCACTTGAGGTATTTTGTTAAAATACATTAAATCCTGTGTTTGTGCCCGCTCCCATTTTGAATCCTTTGGAAAATGGTGATGGGTTCAAACTACCATAGACGGGTTGAGGAAGCAAAGTTAGACTAAACTGTTTATCTCTTTTTAGAATAAACTCAACAAACATTTGCCATCTACCTAAACTTTGACTGAAAATCTTTAGATACCTTTAACCAAGCAGAAAACACAGAAAGGAAGTGTGACTGAGTTTATGGGTGGGAAAGAGAAGGTAGAATTAACAATTGTTCTTGCAGACTTTAATTCCTAGGCCAGCATTTCTTTTATCCAGCTAATTGTTTGGACTGGCAAAATTTTATTTTATTTTTTAAATTTATTTTTTATATTTGCTTTCTTTTATTTTCTTTATTATTTTTATTTTTTTTTATTTTAATTAAATCATAGCTGTGCACACAGCCCTATTCATAATTGCTAAGTCATGGAAAAAGCCCAGTGCCCATCGATCCACGAATGGATTAATAAATTGTGGTATATGTACACCATGGAATATTATGCAGCCTTAAAGAAAGATGAAGACTTTACCTCTTTTATGTTTACATGGATGAAACTGGAAAAT
Source organism: Loris lydekkerianus (assembly GCA_963574355.1). Classification (NCBI taxonomy): domain Eukaryota; kingdom Metazoa; phylum Chordata; class Mammalia; order Primates; family Lorisidae; genus Loris; species Loris lydekkerianus. The sequence goes on along the minus strand of CAUYPK010048336.1, from coordinate 9,182 downwards.
ATTCTTCTTAGTAAAGTATCTCAAGAATGGAAGAAAAACTACCCAATGTACTCACCCCTACTATGAAACTAGGGCTTTCACATGAAAGCTGTAACCCAGTTGCGACCTGGCAAAATTTTAATTATTTTTCCCTATCTTGGGAAAAGGGAATTTAAGAGACCCTGTACTGAGAGAGCCACAGTTTTCTGAAGAGTGTGTATTTGTAAATCCTTTTATATTGGTATACACAAAAAATTAGTATCAAAATGCAGTTTTGAGAACAGCAAACCCACAATTTCTACATTACCTTAATTTTGAGCCTACACATTGAAGAAGTACCAAAATGAAAATATGGCACCAAGAAGTATGGAAGGAATAGAGAGTATGTCCAGAAAATGGGTGATGGAGGGAGAGGGAGCACTCAGGAATGATATTTTTAGATATTGAAATGACAAGCAAGAGGAAACTTGCTTGGAAGTTTGAAGGAAATGGAAATAGCTTTGCAATATATTAAAATACCTACTCTTTGAGAATATCAGTAGTGTTCAAGACAGTTGACAAAGGTAAACATGTTCCAGAACTGATGGGACCTATTTTAAGACACTCAGGGACTTTCTTAAAAAAATAATAATAATCCGGTAGAACCAGAATAAATGTGATTTCAGTAAAGAAAATAAAAAGGCAGAAGCAAAGAAAGAAAAGGGAGAAGGCCTCTGCCTTCCTCTCACATTGAGCTGTTTAGCTCAATCATCAGTCTCTGAACTAAATTCAAAAATGAATACCTTTTGTTCCTTTATATATTCTGTATATTTAAGATATCCCTGTATCAGAGCTACAAAGTCCACTATACTCTTCCTGTTAACTGTTCCAAATAAAACATTCCTAAATTCCTTAAGCCTGTATTTTATTCAGCAGTGGCTGTCAATATATAGCATTTAGTATCAGAGATGCCAAGAATATGGAAGGTAAGGAAATATTTGCAAATTAATCTTAATTGCATTATGGATGTCTCAGTGGACAATTAGGATCAGAACATGGAGTAAACAAGCAAAACAAATTACCAAAAATCTGACATTGACATCCAAATCTTTATATAGCAAGACTGAACAGTGCTCCAGATTTGGCCGTATCCCAAAAAGGTCATTAGGAGAATAAGGATTTTTATTTTATATTTTTTCATGTGCCTAATTTACTCCTGAGGTAGTTTTCATTTCCTGAGGATAACCACAGGATTCAGGGATCATTTTGCTAGTTCTTAATCATAATTTTGAACAAAATCCAAAATGCTTTACCCCTATGATTCTTGGTACCTGAAAAGATTTTAGACACCTCTAAAGAGATCTTAGACACCTTTAGACCTGTAAAAAACCACTTTTTAGGAAATGGGCTTGTTCAACTGGATGAAGAAAATACTCTGTGGTTACATAGTTGTAGCGTTCAGATATATTAAAAGGCTTCCAGTGGAAAAAGCAATATATCAACTACTCTGCCTTAGCAGGAGAGCAGTGATCAATACTTGGAAATACAAGGAAAAAAGATTCTCAGGGCAGGAGGTTACCACCTTCAAAGCTGGAGAATTAAAAGCAAACAACAAATTAAATATTGGACAGCTTTAACAGTTTAATAATTTGTTTATGGGAGGCCAGGGAAAAGGGGCTTTGTTACCCTGGGCAGAAGCTGAAATTCTGTAGGCCAGCGCTACAAGCAGGTATGTCTGTCCACCCAAAAACACTGTGTGGCCTCGCTTTCCTTCCCAAAGCCAGCTGACCTGAGAATTGGGAAAACTCAGCCATCAAACCTCTACTTCCCCATGGTGCAAGCAGGGCAACAAAAGGGCCCGGCATGCTTTTCATGGCAAACGTGGTCAAGGATCGGCACGGTGACCCAGGGATTTGCGTTTTCATTCAGTTTGAGTTGCATTCCTGAAACTTAGATGTGACATTTGAGCTGAGATATTAAAGATAACAACCAAGTAGACTTGTGAGGGCCTTTCAAAGTGCATTTCAAGTTGAAGAAACAGCAAATGCAAATGCCTGGTAGCAGAAAAAGGTTAAATGCATGTGAGAAGCAGAAAAGCATCCAGTGTGATTGGAGCACAGCTTGTTCGGAGAGGGCAATTGGGTGGCAGTGTTGAGAAAGAGGGTGTAATCGTAGGCTGGAACCAGATTATTGTGACCAGGGTGGGTTGTTCAGACCTATGAACAATAGGTGTTCATTGAAAAAAAAATTACCAAGGGAACTACAAATTCTTATATTGAATTTGAAAACCTCACTCTAGATGCACAGAAAACATGATTTAACATACACAAAATAGAAATAGTAGGTCACATGTAGTGTTCTGTTGCTATTAAAATATTTCATAGCAAGTTAATTTGAGTCAAATATATAATTGATGTAGGTATTTTTCTCAGTTAAAATGAATTAAAAATTAAAAATGAAATATTTAGAAGTATTTATGATTTATATATAGAATCCATTTCCTTTATCCTTCATAGTTAATAATTGGAGGCATCATGCAACTTTTATTATGATTTATTTTGAAATAAGGTTATATTTTGCAAATGTTATGATAAAAGGTAGCCTAAGTCCATGATGTCATCAGATCAGTAGAATCTGTTTGATCCCAAGATCAAATACCTCAGTATATTTTAAGAATGACATTTAAAAATCTTTTTAGTTTTCATTATAGAAAAGACAAAAGTAAAAATTTGAATGCTTAGTAGTAACTCCTTAGTTTTTGAGTTTGTCTTTCCACATTTTTCTTTAAGTACTTCCATGGCAGAACACTCATTTGACCATTTCTGCAGAATTTGACACTTAAAGGTGAAGGGATTTATGGGTAGGGCTATGGACTTAATTTTTTTTAATTAGAATTTTAAGGTGACAATGGCAGAGAATGTCATATTTTTCTCAAAAGGGGTTTGTTCACACATTTAACAAAAGGAAGCAGACTTCAAAGTCTTATCTTCCTGATCAACCCTAAATAAATATTTGTTGGGATACTTTTAGGTCTTCTTAGCCATCCCTATGGAGGTGCCTAAGTCTAGATCCTATGTTACATACAGCAATCACAGAAAGAGCTTATCACTATACTCATTTTCTGTGACTATGGGGAGGGCATCATAATGTAGGCAAGGGGTATAATTTTTGACTCTGGATATCTCCTAGTCCTTTGGCTTAGAGGAATCCACTCTGCTATGAGTCTGAGTTTCCTCTCTAGAGACAGATTATATTGTTATTTATACCTCACAATTTATAGTAAAAACTAAAAAAAGTATGGACCATTTTATAAACTATAATGTATACTCTGTAATATTTCCCTCCCCTCAGTAGGGTAGAGTCCTTATTTTGCAAATACCGTCTTCACTTTCCAGCTTAGCATATTGTGATGGCTTTCTCTTGCCATAAGATAGAGTAAAAATACTTTCATATGGTCTCATGTCTGATTCATTCTCAATCTTGTTTCTTGTAGTGCCAAAGTAGCCCACATTTACCCCTCAAATGCTTTGCTTCTACTTAAGAGTTTTGGAGTTCCTGTGTGTAGTTTGTGTTTTCTGCGGGGGACACAGTGGTGAAATGATTAAGATGTCGAGTGATCATGGTGCTTACATACCAGGAGTAATTACCAATGTGATTGCCCAGACAGAAAATAAGTAAAATGATATGCAATGGGGTATGTACAGTATGGAAATAGGAAAGGAGAACAACCCGTCTAGAGGAGACGGGCACTGGTCAGCTAACTTGTGCCCGACAGAGGGGTAGCTGCCATATTGCTGCTTCATCTGATTTTCCAATTGAAGGCAGATATATAGCCTTCTTGGCATTATATTTTAGCATCTAAGTATTAGATAACAAATAAGAAAAAGAAAAGCAACAAACTGTAAAATCAGGTGTGTTTGCTGAATGTGGTTTTCTTTTATTCCCTTTTATTTTTTTATTAAGTCATTTGTACATAGATCATAAATTTATGCCATTATGGGATTCAATGTGCTGATTATTGGTACAAATTGGAGTGCTTACATCCTACTAATCAAAATAGCTTTCACCTCATTTACCCAATTACAGCAATAAGACATTTGTGATCTACACCTGATAGATCCAACTTTTACTTGCAGTGTGCTCCATTGGTATTGTTTTCATTCTCCGTCTGTCACCCCTTTTCTGGTGGTATCTTGTTTCTGTTTCAGTCCTCCCCATGTTGCTCTTCTCACACAGACATTTCTGCTGTTAGCAGCATTGTCATCTTCACGTATGGAATTCCTATTCACCCTTCCCTGAGATCTCAGGACCTTCTAGCCCAGGGAAGCTCTCTCTGACCTCCTGGACCAGTTGTTGCATGCCATACATTCTTCATTTTACCTCCCTGGGGTCTTATTTCCTTGTTATTGTCAGTGTGCATAGTTAGATAAGCTCTCCCAGGTGGAGTCTGTGTTTCATCACCTGAGGTCATCTTCTTAGCAAGATTTCAACACACATTTGGAAGTTTAGCCTTAGGAACAGCTATTCACTAAGGAGAAAACACTCACCTTTCTAGAATTTGTCATCAAATGAGCCCATGAATAAGTTAGGAATATATAATTTTTTTCAATTTCAAATTAGGCCACTAATGCAGCAGGCTTATTACTGTGTGACTCAAAAAAAGAGTTGATTAAAAAATTAAAAGTATTGCTTGGCTGTGATGACAGTCCTCAGGGAAGAAGTCAGTCTATCTGTAACATCATGGTTAGCAGAACATTAATTCAAGGCTGTCAAAATCCCTATTGCTTTTATCAGTCTCTGGAAAATCTCTATGTATATGTGACAGCCAGGCAAAGCCAGCCAGCAATCCAAAATCCAGGCAAAAAATTTATAATATTTCAAACTTTGCTCAAACGTATAAGGAGTATATTTGCATGAAGACGGGGTGATCTAATTTTGAACTGTGTTGCAGTGTCCCAATAGAAATATATTGCTTCCTAGCAGGAGTATAAAGCCACGAAGGACCCGGAAGATTGGCTTGCTTCATTTCTATCAATTTCAGCCTATTACATGAGAAGAATATATTTTTATATTGATTAGAAGAGAAATTTGTTGTTGTGAAGTACAGAAATTTATTAGGTTAAGTGGGAAGTATATAAAACATATTTGGTTAAAGGATTTCCAAGGGAAAATATGTAATTATCTAGTTCTGTGTGTTTGAAAATAAATATATGGTGTTATATTAGTGCAAGTGAAATATACTGCATCAGTAGAATTAGGTGAGCATGACTCACTCGGCAAGCTGTGCACATCACAGTGAGCAAGAAATTTGAAACTATAACCATAACAGAGGAAGATATAGTTTTGAATTTCTTGGTACCACGTGAAAGATCAAGGAACTGGGCTAGACTTCAGCAGGATCTAGTACTAAGAGATTGAATAAGACTTTGGGGAAGAACATCTAACGGTAAATTAGGTTGTGACCACAGAAATTTCACAAGTGCCATTTCTTCCTGTTTCTTCCAGTATGTTATGCACCCTGCCAGGCTGGCATTGGTATTTGGAGAAAGTTTTAGACTGGTCTTTTTTGTGCTTGATTCCCTTTGTCGAATTTATAAATTGATAAATTAATGAAGAACTATGACAAGAGACCTGCATGCTATCTATATACTTACCTTAGCTCTATCAATGTCTATCAAAACAGGAGCATTTATTAACAATCACACAGCATTTAAGGGCTTACAACATGAAGTAAAGGTTACTTACCTGATTTTTCATCCTCTGTGGATAAATCATTTTAAGTATCCATTTAAACTCATATTACAAATGTGTCTTAATTTGGGTACCTCTTTGAGAAAAGGAAATTGAAAGATAAGAATATATGAAGAAGGGACCCAAAGAAAGAAGAGGCAGTTAATATGGGGGTAATGGTAACTCAGTCACCTTAATGAGTAGAGATTAATCCTGCAGGAAAAGCATAAAATGGGCACCTCAGAAATCTGCCACTATCCAATGGAAAGAGCTGTGATATTTATACGTCTTCCATTGGGCCAAGGTTGAGGTCAGTTGCTAGTGGTCATTAATCTCTCACTTTTGACCCACCCCACCCCACCCATAGAAAGAGTGGCTGCTGCAAGAAGTCCTGAGGCCAGAAAATGCAGATGTCTGTTATTTGGAACACAGAAAAATAGTTTAGTCCAAAGGGATGTAGGCAAGGCACCAATACTGTTCCCCACAATCTACAGTATTTATGCTAAATGTCTTGATGTCTAATATTTTTCATTATTGATTTCTCTGCTCCCAAAGGATTGAACTCATACCAAAGCCTCCAGTTGTTTTCTTGCTTCCCAAAATATTCATTATAATTTTTGTTCCTGAGTTGTTTAACCTTGTATCTTTTAAATAAGTATCCCATTTTTTTTTCTCTATAAATATCATGTCTTGATGTATCTCTTTATAAATTAAAGGCAGTAGGACCTTCCTATCCCCTCTCTTCTCCATTTCTTTCACATTCTATTTCTTATCTTTTGTCTACTTTTATAATTTGCCTTTTTATGTATAACATTACATGTTATATTTATGTACTGTTTTGTAACATAATTAAGCCCTAATCTGTTTGTTTGTAGGTTGAATCTATAAGGGAATAATTAACAATTTATCAAATTTCTGAAATCTTATTTTTCATAGTAAATATAGATTGTTCTTGACTCTCTACCATCTTCTATTTTACTCCAGATTAATAAGTTTTTGTGTCTGCCCTAAAGCCCTTGTTTTGAGAGTTCTTTATATTTTTTTAAATATTTTTAATAGAAAAAGCATACAAATTTATTAATGAGCACAGAAAAGAATCACAGAATGACACTCCATCCTACAGTATGCTACAAATAGCTACATATTGCTACATATCCTTTTTCTTAGGAGAAAGGGAGATGGGGAAGTGTGGATGGTTTTAGAGGGGGTAGTAAATTATTTATAGGGAAATTCAATGGGCTTGAAAAACATACAATGGCCTGGGACAAAATCTGTTGGGCTTGAGGAGGCAGATAATGGTTTTGACAAAAGTCTGTCCAGGTGTATCAATAGACTTCGGTTTTTCCTCCTGCAATATGAATTCAGTTAATGAAAAATCAGGGAAGGGACCAGAGGTAATCGTTTTCTTCTTTAGCAGGTCTAGACTTTGGGCAGATTCATCCTGTGCTTTGGGAGAGACTGAGGATGAGAGACAGGAAGAGAGAAGTCAAAACCTTGAGGCTTCTTCAGTTTACTATGTTGAAATCCCATATTTGGGGTACCAATTTCTGAGCCCCAATAGCAGTTGCCCTCCATTGCCCCCCTAGCCCCAACACCTAATACCACCAACCCGCTCACCGATGAATTTCTATGAATTTACCTAGGGAAAACTTGTCTCATCTCCCATAATCCGTCTCAAATATAACCTTACTCTCACCTAACCTTCCTTGAGCATCATTCAGTGTTACATTAGAATTCAAAACAGTCTTTTACCTCTTGCCAAACTCTCACCCAACCCCCTTCCTCTTAGACGCTTTGTGCATTAAAGACAAACAAGTTGTGTGCAGTGACTTTATCGTGAGATTTCTCGACCATTCATTCTAATAGCATGCATTTACCTACTTACACACTTTTCTGTACTTTTGATGTTAGAAAGCATCCCTTCTAATTGACTCCTGTTTTGTAATTACTTTTTGGAACTATTGTTTTCTGGATCCTATATATTTTCTCTCTCCTTTAATTAATTAGAGTATATTTTCAAATTTCTTAAGTGATGGTGTATTAGTAGAGACATTTTAGTATGTAAATCTTCATGTATACTAAAATATATTCTTTTAACCGATATGTGTGATAGTTTGAATAGGTATACAGTTCTAAGATGAACATCATTTATCCTTGAAATATGTAAGTCCCTTCAATACTCTGATATAACATTCAAGTTTATTTGCAAGTGGCCTATTACTGCTCCATCCTTGGCCTCCACCTCAGAATTACTTAGAATTGTCACTTTATTGACTGATTCTGAAACTATGAAGTGATGTCTAAGCAGTAACAATTTTAATGACTAGGCTTATCTTAATTTTGATGACTGATATTCTTTACCTCTGGGGTTTTTTCTCTACTAAATTACTTTTCTTTATGTTCTCTTTTTGGATGACTATTAATAAGGTATTGAGTATTTTGATATTTTTCTCTGTGTTCTGTCCTCAAAATTTTCATCTTCATGAAGAAAACAGAAAATGGTATTGTCTTTGACGTGCAACTCCAATTCAGTTGCATTTATTTAACTTTTAGCAATTTCCTATAATAGTCATGATGCTGTTCTTGTGTTGTTACTTTTTATAGAATTGCATTCTTGTTTTATGGGTGCATTATATCAGAGGCTCTCAGAGACACTGTAGGGACCAAGACAGGAAGAAAAACATTGTGAGGATATGCATTAGCTTACAAATTTTGACTTTTTAAGATGTATATTTCTGGTAATCCTTTGAATATCTGGAAAGCCCTGGAGGACTTCTCATGTTGGTGCATGAGGAAACAGCATAATATAAGGATATTTCATTAAGTTAAGGGGTCAAGGAATCATCCAATAAGCCTTTGGATCCCTTCACCTTGTTCTTATGTAGTAAGCATGAAAAGACTATTTTTGTCATTACTTTGTTAAAGCTTTGCTTAATTTAATGTGTGCTCTCAATTAACTTTTGGATGCAGGAGTTTTACATATTTATTTTATTTATTTTTTTTATTCAATCATAGCTGCGTACATTGATATAATCATGGAGCATCATACACTAGCTTCACAGACCATTTGACACATTTTCATCACAATAGTTAACATAGCCTTCCTGGCATTTTCTCAGCTACCATGCCAAGACATTTACATTCCACATTTACTAAGTTTCACATATACCCTTGTAAGATGCCCCGCAGGTGTGATTCCACCAGTACCCCTCACCTCCACCCACGTCCCCCCTCCCTCCTCTCCCTTTCCCCGTTTCCCCTATTTTTAGGTTGTTAGTGGGTTATAGCTTTCATGTGCAAGGCCTAAATTAGTTTCATAGTAGGGCTGAGTAAATTGGGTACTTTTTCTTCCATTCTTGAGATACTTTACTAAGAAGAATATGTTCCAGCTCCATCCATGTAAACGTGAAAGAGGTAAAGTGTCCATCTTTATTTAAGGCTGCATAATATTCCATGGTGTACATATACCATAATTTATTAATCCATTCATGTAT
>CAUYPK010048335.1:0-33433 GCA_963574355.1 Loris lydekkerianus | reverse complement strand
CAGGGCAGGGCAGCTCCACAGGCAGGGCAGCTCCACAGGACAGGGTGGCTCTGCAGGCAGGGCGGCTCCACAGGGCAGGGTGGCTCTGCAGGCAGGGCAGCTCCACAGGACAGGGTGGCTCTGCAGGCAGGGCAGCTCCACAGGACAGGGTGGCTCTGCAGGCAGGGCGGCTCCACAGGGCAGAGCGGCTCCACAGGGCAGGGCGGCTCTGCAGGCAGGGCGGCTCCACAGGGCAGGGTGGCTCTGCAGGCAGGGCGGCTCCACAGGGCAGGGCGGCTCCACAGGGCAGGGCGGCTCTGCAGGCAGGGCAGCTCCACAGGGCAGGGCGGCTCCACAGGGCAGGGTGGCTCTGCAGGCAGGGCGGCTCCACAGGACAGGGTGGCTCCGCAGGGCAGGGCGGCAGGGCAGCTCTGCAGTGCAAGGTCTTACTGATGGCATTTGTAGCTGCCTGGTTCCCAGGGAGAACTAGAGTTCTGCTGAGCGGGCAAGGGAGGTGTCAGAAGAAAGGACAGTGCCAACTCAGACCTGCCTCTGACCAGGTGTCATGTGTGGTGGGAGGTGGGCGTGGGGAAAGGAACTCCCAGAAGAGAAAGGTGAAAGAGACTAGGGCTTTGTGAAATAGATCACATCTTTCTTCTTTGATTATTTTATGTGCGTTAATCTGGGGGAATTTGTTCATTTAGAATTTTCCAAATATGAGAATGTTTTATATACAAACTCAAAAATTTGAACTACATGAGTTTACTGTATTGACTTCAGACCTGTGCCTCTGTAATTAAAGTTTAGCAGGAGTACACGTGAGGAGAACTGGGATTTTAGCTGCCTGTACATGTAAGGCAGCAGCCTGCTGAGGCTGTCAGCACCTCTGCGCCATCCTGGGTGTGCTCTGAGTCATCTGGCACCCACACCACAGAGGACTCATCTTCTCCAGACTCTGCATCGAACAGCTCACAGCTTCAGAATATAGAGTATTCGGTGCTGGAAGCATTTTTAAGTGGCCATAGCCAGTGGTTCTCAACCTTCCTAATGCCCTGGCGTCACAGCTCACAGCAACCTCACAGTCTTGGGCTTAAGCAATTCTCTTGCCTCCGCCTCACAAGTAGTTGGGACTACCTGCACCCGCCACAACGCCCGGCTATTTTTGTTATTGTTGTTGCAATTGTCCTTGTTGTTTAGCAGGCCTGGGCTGGGTTTGAACCTGCCAGCCTCAGCGTATGTGGCCAGTGCCCTACCCACTGAGCCACAGGCTCCACCCCTATTGTGTGTTTTTTAAATAGTATTTTATAGACTTATTTTGTCGATATTCTAGAATAGTTATAATTACCCTTTTATATTGCTTTATTTTTTCAGCTGCTTCTAACTTTTAGAATAGGTTAGACTTTTTAGATACTAATTATGTTTTAATAATTACGAAGATATGAACTTTCAAGTCATCAGATGATCAGTGGCTGGCAAAAATATACCAAAATTACTATTATCTTTCACAAAATATTGTTTCCATAGAAGTCTCCTGTGGACCTGCGTGTCCTCACGGGATGGGGGGTCAGTGTGTAGTCTGGGAATTGGGCAGACCTGGGTTTTGAGACCTAGGGGTTTGATGTCTGCTGTGTGACCTGCAAAAATCACCAACCCCCCAGAGCCTCACTTCTCACCCAGAAAATGAAGCCAGTAATCAGATCTGGGTCATGGCCTGTCACGAGATTCAGACGGGCTGTATATGTTTGAGGCACTCAGCACAGTTCCCAGTGCGTATTAAGACTTTATCATTATTAAATCTCGATTGTTAGCTGTAATAATCTATGGGTCAATATGAAACATTGTCCTGTTAAACATGATTTTAATTAATATGAACACACTGCTGGAAACCCACGTTGAAGCTAAGCGCCGTGCTGTGGAGCTCACGCTGACTTCGGTCTCTTTTTGTCCAATTAGTGAGGTCTGTAGTCAGTGCTTTCAACCACTGCAGACTGCAGCAGGAGGCAGGCGGTAGACAAGTGCTGTCCACTTTCTGTTTGTGTTTCTTTTTTGGTTTGTTTTTCTTCTTCCTAATGTGATGTTTTCTTCTGCGGGACAGTGTCATCTTACAACCCTACCAGGTCACTGTCCACTGCTCGGGAGGAAGCCAGGATACTGACACAACAGGATTACAGTGCAGAAAGTTTAATATCTCAGGCGCCCTGTGAGGAGATGGGAGGAAGTTCTCAAATCTGTCGCCCTGAGAATTTGGGAGAAAGGATTTTTAAAGATAAGTTTGGTGGGCAGAAGGCTAGGGAATCAGATCTGTTCTCCTTGCTGGGCAGTTCCCAGGTCACAAGACCAGTTAAGGGCGTTCCTTGGGCCACTGGTCTGGTTGGGTCAGTTGGTCCAGCAAAATGCAGAGCCTAGAGCAGTGGTGCTCAACCACTGTGCTACGGCACACTTGTGTGGCGTGAGAGGGTCTCAGGTGTGTTGTGAAAATTTTTAAAGATCATTAATTATTTTTGAAATAAGTTCAAAGAACAGTAAGTATTTTTTTTTTTACCCTTTTTTTAAATCAATATCATTTAAGTGCACCGAGAGATTAAAAATGGTTGAAAGGCTCAGTGCTTGTAGTTCAGTGGTTAAGGCACCGGCCACATACACCGGGGCTGGCAGGTTCAAACCTGACCCAGGCCTGCTGAACAACAATTACAACAACAATAAATACAAAAAGTAGCCAGGTGTTGTGGCGGGCACCTGTAGTCCCAGCTACCTGGAAGGCTGATTAAAGCAAGAGAATCACTTAAGCCCAAGAGTTTGAGGTTGCTGTGAGCTGTGACTCCGGCACTCTACTGAGGGCGACATAGTGAGACTCTGTCTCTATAAATAAATAAATACATACATACATACATACATACAGTTGAAAAACACTGGTCTAGAGCATGACTGAAAGACCAGCCTCAGCTTTCACAAGATGATGTTGTCTGTGGGAGCAGTGAAGAAAGCTGAGCACCTATCACCATCAGCTGTGTGACTCCTGGGCCGTGAACAATTCTAGGAAAGGGAATGATGGCTTTTTAAAAACTATTCATACACCTCTGCAGAGTTTAGGCCTTTTATTAGTTTTCTAGAGGGTTGCTTCCTCACTGGCTGTGAGGGGTCTGAGGCTTTGTCCTTCTCTCAAGCCTTAAGGTTAGCTGGCATTTTCATGAATGCTGATATAAGACGTGAGATTCCTGGGTCAGAGACAAAGGACATTTATTGCTCACAGCAACAGCAATATAGCCAGAATGTCATTTTTTCCACCAATTTCCCCGGTTTCCTCAGGATACTTGCATGATACTCATGATGAATTCCATTGCTAGAGAATAGTGCTGAACTCGGGAAACCTAAATCCTTGATGGTGGCCATTAAGCACATGTGCCTTTCACCCTAAGAGGGTGCGTTCTTACCTGCAAGGCTACACTCTGTGCAGGCATCCTTGCAAGGATGGTATGGAACAGAAAGCAGTCAGGGCCTGTGCTCACGAGACTGCTGTGGAGAATCGTCTCCCAGTCGGTCCTCTGAGGGTGCAGCAGACTTGTGTTAGAGACCAACAGGTACCTACCCCAGAAAGCATGAGAGTAGGTTGGCCAGCACGGCTCAGTCCCTGGCTCCTGGGCTCTCCTGCACTGACCAGCATGTGAGCGGTGCGCAGGACAGGGCAGGGGACGCTGTGGTGCAGGCCTGGCTGCCACAGGGTGCTGTCCTCTGGCTGGCCCTGGAACACAGACGCCTTTGTTTTTACTTCACCCTTGACATTTTTGACATAACAGGATTTTTTCTTTATTTTTTATGTATTTCTCATTATAAGCCTTAGATCATTTATTTCCTTTCTTATGCTTCTGAAGGCAAAAGAAAACCTGAATCTGCCTTTTAGAAGCCTGTAGATGGCGCCCCCCCCCCCCCCCCAGCCCTGCAACTCCATCTCATGCAGGGAGCTGATGGGCTTTCTTATACGTGTGGTGAGAGTGGGTTTGTTGTTCTGTGTAGTTGCAGTAGCATTCTGAAATACTTGGTCAGAATATTACTTTGAAATTTGCAGATTTGATGACATCTACCATTGGAGTAGCCATAAATACCCAATAAAACTGACTTGAGGCCTACTCATATTCTATCATGATTTTAAGGTTTTTTTAATTACTGTATATACTCTAGTATAAACCGAGTTTTTTCAGCACGAAAAACCCGAACTCAGCACAAATTTTGTGCCGGAAAAACTCGGCTTATACTCGAGTATATACGGTAATCATTCATTTTGGTTTTTTATTTTACTTAATGCTACGCCAGAATTCATTTCAAAGGGTACAAGACTTTCTATACAGAATGCATTTGTATCAACAACTTAATTCTGACATACAGAACGTTAACACGCCACTATACCTAAACGTCTCTTGGCTTTTCACAAAAAGCAAAGGTTACCGAATGTTTACCAATGTTCTCCCCTGTCTTCATATTCTAATGTGATGTTAGGCAACTACACATGTGGGTGGAGACTTAGATTTAAATTGTCAAATAAACTGACTAAATAATTTTGTCAAAGCAGATTGGAGACATAAAAACAGCTGAAAAGTATTTTCAAGAGGTTGAGAAAGTGGCACAGAAATTGGATGGACTGCAGGGTAAAATAATGGTGTTAATGAACAGGTAAATATTTTTAAACTGAATATATGTATTATCAGGTTTCCCCCAAAGAGTTTAAGTTCTACTTATTGATCAGGAGAAAACGTCCCTCTTTGTACCTCTTCCTGTCCTGTGTCTGTCAGAGTTAGAGGCCTAGAAGTACACAGGGATTTTCTTGAATTTCATTGTTCTTTTAATCATAAAACTGATTTTAATGGGACATTTCTCCCCGTTTGTTTCACAAAGAACTGGTTGTGTCGCCCCACTGTCAGTGTTAAGTTTGCTGAGTGCCCTATGTCTCCATGTGTGTGTGTGTTGAGGCCCATGTGCCGTGCTCCGTGCCCGCTGTCTCCGTGTGTGTGTGTTGAGACCCGTGTGCTCTGCTCCGTGCCCGCTGTCTCCATGTGTGTGTTAAGACCCATGTGCTCTGCTCCGTGTGTGTTGAGGCCCGTGTGCCGTGCTCCGTGCCCGCTGTCTCCGTGTGTGTGTTGAGGCCCGTGTGCCATGCTCCGTGGCAGCTTCTCTGGCTGAAGCCGCAGGTGGCAAGGCACAGCTTTGTGTGCATATCTGCTGAGACACAGCTGCACCGGGATAGCGCACGCACACAAGACCAGAGTGTGAGAACAAAACTGACAAGTTTCCATATCCAAATTAATAAAGAAAAAAAAACTGAGGGCGGCGCCTATGACTCAGTGGGTAAGGCACCAGCCCCATATACCGAGGGTGATGGGTTCAAACCTGGCCCTGGCCAAATTGCAACAAAAAAATAGCTGGGCGTTGTGGTGGGCACCTGTAGTCCCAGCTACTCGGAAGACTGAGACAAGAGAATCGCCTAAGCCCAAGAGCTGGAGGTTGCTGTGAGCTGTGATGCCACAGCACTCTACCAAGAGCAACAGAGTAAGATTCTGTCTCAAAAAAAAAAAAAAAACTGAGTGGTTTTAATTTGCTGAGCAGAGTGTTTAGGCAGCGAAGGCATCAGGGCAAGTGTGGCGTGTCCTGTGCTGTGGGGTGCGGGTGTGCTCCAGCGTCCTGGTTGCCCCTGTCACCATCCTGTGTTTTGTGTTTCAGAGCTTTCCTGCACCTGGGACAGAACAACTTTGCAGAAGCCCACAGATTCTTCACGGAGATTCTGAGGATGGACCCCACAAACACAGTGGTAAGACCCCAGGGGCATGCTCAGTGATCTCAGGGCCCTCGCCGTCTGCATTTTGCAAGTACTAGAAATAGACACAGAAACGCACCTGTGACCTCCCTGTGGTCCACAGGCTAAGACAGCTGCGGTGCTGGCTGGGGGTGACTGCTGACCAACCGTGCAACCTCTCACTGTGCTGCCTTCCTAGGCCAACAACAACGCCGCCGTGTGTCTGCTCTACCTGGGCAGGCTCAAGGACTCCCTGCGACAGCTGGAGGCCATGGTCCAGCAGGACCCCGGGCGCTGTCTGCACGAGAGTGTGCTCTTCAACCTGACCACCATGTACGAGCTGGAGTCATCACGCAGTGTGCAGAAGAAGCAAGGCCTGCTCGAGGCCGTGGCCAGCAGGGAAGGAGACAGCTTTAATACTCAGTGCCTCAAGCTGGCGTAGTCACTGCTCTCTGGAACAACCCGCATCTCCATAGACTGTGTACATGGAGCTAACATATAAATGCAGCTCTAGGGGGCTTAATTAAATGTCTTTTCACTGATGTCTGGAGCATCTTCTTGATCCTGAGGCTGTCTGGCAGCTGCTGGACTCCAGCCAGTTCCATCCTGCACCTCGATCGCAGTTCATGAATAGGAGCCGACAATCCCAGGGCTGTGCTGGATGAAGAGCCCGTCATTTCTCCTGGACTTTGTCACGTGGGGAGCAGAGCAAGATAAAGGCTTCATGTGCACAATGAAATGAGGAAGGAAGTTCACGGCACAGGCAGGGGAGGTGGGGGCTAGGCTGATAGTAAATTCTGTCATGCCTGGAAGTCAGGACATCAGCCGAAATATTCATAGTTATCCTTGCTTTTAAAAAAATTCAAATACCTGAAAATTTCTTCAGTTTATTGAAGATCTCTGGCAAAAGTGCTTTAAATATCTAGCTTTTCTAATGCATTTTCAAATATATTCTGATAAACATCTAGTGCACAAAGCCAAGCTTTGTTCCTATTCAACCTTTTGGTAAAGTAGAAACATGGAGATGGAGCATCTCCCAGACAGTCTCAGCCCATGTGCTGAAATACGGTATCATTGCACTTTACAGGAGAAGAAAGAGCTAAGGTGGCCAAAAGGATCATTGAATACCAAGGAGGTTTAAAATCTCTCTCTTCAAAAACAGAGAAAAATTAAACTTTAATTTTAAAAAACCCCAAAAGTTGACATCATTTAACACGTTGCTGACTGAGCCACAAGTTTCCCAGTAACATGGATTGTTTGTGTGTAAAAGTTTCATCAACTAGTGTTAAGATGTTAGAGGTGCTCAGTGATTCTATATTACAAGCAGCTAAGAGATGAAGAGGAGAGAACGAATACAGCAGGCTGACTTTGGGAGCTGGGGGTTGAGGCCGGGCGACATGGATCAGGGACAGCTGCTGTCAACACGTTGTTTCTTGGCAGTTTCACGCCGAAACCATCCATGCTACTGGGTAACTCGTGGCCAGTCAGCAGCGTGTTCAAGTCCTTCACTTGGATGGTTTTCCTTCAAATCTGGCTGCAGGACTGCGGGCTTTTCTTGTGCTCACTCCTGACACCACGCCACACTGGCTCCTGAGCGGAGTTTTTTCCTGCATGTGTTTGGCTGAACCTCAGAGCAGTGTTACATCAGTAGTTCTCAAAGTGGGGTTCCTGGCCCAGAAGCACCTGCATTTCCTGGAATGTGTCTTCAGAAATGCACATCCTCAGCCCCACCCCAGCCCACAGAATTTAGCTGCAAGGGCCCCGGCTAAGGCCTGGCAGTCTGGGTTTGCACAGCCTTCCAGAGCCTTCTAGCTCTTGTGCAAATGTGAGAAGCCAGGTCTCAGGGTGGCAGACCTTGGAGCCCCTGGGGCTTGCAGCCCAGCCTTCTTGTGCTGCCGGCACCTCTCCTGTGTCCCCTCGAAGGCCCTGCCCCCACCTGTGTTGTCTCTGCCTGGATGCCCTACCGTACCCCATTCATCCTTCCAACCTGTCCAATATCACCCCCAAAGTCGTCTCCTGCCCACACTCCCCTTCTGCTCTTTGTGGTGTGACCTGAGGACCTCTCCGGCTCCGCTGCACCTGCCAGCCCCACAGCGCTCACACAACCCACAGGTGTCATCTCACGCTGGCTCTGCCTTCAGCCTCCCTTGTCATCCCGACACGCTGTGCACAGACTCCAGGGTCTGTGGAACAGATGTGTGGGGTCCTGGGACTCTAGGCCCAGCAGAGCAGGTGTGCGGGGCCCTGAGGTTGGGGGTCAGTTTCTGAGAGGCCATTGCATGTCATGTTCCAGGGTCTGGCTCCACAGGCACGTGGCTATCCCACGGCTTCAGGCTTACCTGCACAGAGGTGCTGCCAAGAACTCCTTTGCCAGCAAGGACAGAACAGAAGCTGCCCCAGCTGGGGCTGTCTGGAGGTGCTACTTTGCCCAGAATCTGGGCCCTGACTCTGCGACAAGACAGGACCCAGAATGTTCTTCTGGATGGTGAGCCTGGGGAGCGGCGCTCAGGCCCCCAGCATTCTCAGTCCTGGCCCTGCTGGTCTGGGGCACTGTGTGGTCAGACAGCAGCATGCCAGTGGCCACAGGATGTCCTGACATCTGTCCAGAGACCAACACCTTCCAGGCAGCATCAGAGGCTGAGTTTTGGTTTCATCCTGTGCAGAGGGAGGGGCCCCGTGACAGCCAGAACTGAATTCCCCATCAAGTCTGAGGCAAAGGGCTAGAGACAGATTTTATTTGACCTTAAAAAAACAACAATGAGTATAGCCTGCAGTCCTGAGACTGTGGCCCTAGGTCTGTGCCACTCGCGTGAGGAATGATGCTGGGCCTCTGCCTCCCTCTGTGCTGGAGGGAGCCTCTCACAGGCGGCTCCAAGCTCCCATCACATTTCTGTTCTCTCCTATGCTTGGCTCCTTTCCAAAAACAATGCATGTCTTTTGGGGTTTTTTGTTTGTTTGTTTAATAAATGAATAAAAATAAACATTGTGCCGTGTGCTGGGCTCTTCTCTGGGGCAAAGCAAAACCTCACAGATTTTTCTTGCTGCGCACACGTGAGGGAGTTCTCAGCATCCTAAGGAAGCCGGGATATTGTTGCTCCTGGGACATGAGACTAGGAAAGACAGGCTGTCTGTAAAGGTCTATTGTGTTACAAAGTCAGGCCATCAATTCTCTCAGCAACTGTTATTGTTAGAATCACGCTTAATGACACTGTCACTCTGCCTTTCGGGAGCAATCCCCTTCCTCACCTTTCTCCTCCTGGATTGTGACGGGAAAAGCAACCAGACTATCAAATTTCCCAAGCTTTAGCAGTGCATAAATGCTATTTCAGCATGTTCTCTGCATTTTATTCAAATAAAAATGTTACAGGAGGGCAACGCCTGTGGCGCCAGCCCCATATACCGAGCAAGGGTGGTGGGTTCAAACCTGGCCTTGGCCAAATTGCAACAACAACAACAACAACAAAAAAAAAATAGCTGGGCATTGTTGCGGGCACCTGTAGTCCCAGCTACTTGGGAGGCTGAAGCAAGAGAATCGCCTAAGGCCAGGAGCTGGAGGTTGCTGTGAGCTGTGGCGTCACAGCACTCTAAGCACTCTACCGAGGGCAATAAAGTGAAACTCTTGTCTCTAAAAAAAAAAAGAAAATGTTATGGGAGTGATAACTAAGCTTATAACTTGGTGACCCGGCCTTGGGTCCTTGGATGGGAGCCTGTCGGCATTCTGCAGGGCCCCGTGGCACAGGCAGGACTGGGCATGGGGATGGCTCTGCTTATCGACGTCCTGCAGGTCACCCTGGAAGAGGGTGGCATGCCCCCTGTATGTGCTGCATGCCACTGAGAGCAGGATCTTTATTCTAGAACAGGTGTTGACACATTTTCTGGGAGGGGCCAGTCAGTATTTTAGGCTCTGGGGGCATGTTCTTTTTTGTTGTTTTTTGGTTTGTTTTTGTTTTACCAACTCTGAAGCTTTCAGGACACTCAAGACCAGTCTGTTTGGCCCGTGGACCGTAGTTTGCTGACTTCTGTTGCTGAACAATAGCTGGGACGTAACAAAGGCCCAGGACGGCTCTTACGTGAACACCCCATCGTGGACCGCACCGTAGTCAGCACTGAGACGGTGGCCTGGCACTCCAGGGCACATGGGCTCACAGCCAGCAGCTCCCGGCTGCTGTGCCCAGCACTGACCCATCTGTGCTGCCAGAGCCACTGGTCCTCCATGAGTGTAATTCTGTGAGTGCCGTAGATCCGTGTGGCCCTGCGATGGATGTCTTTTCCTTTATCCCCAAAATAATGTGTAGGTTAAATTACTTCCTTTTGACATACAAGAACACAAATAGAAAAGGCATTTATTGGTCACTTCTTTACATGGCATTTCATGGAATGCTAACAGCAGTTCTGGGAAGTGGTGATTCACAGGTGAGAGCGTGAAAGTTAGAAATGCCCGGTGACTCCCCAGGCCTCTTGTTTGAAATGTGGCAGAGGCAAGTTCCAACCACTGGTAATGCCCCAGCTCACAAATGTCCCACTGAATCGTGCTGCCTTTCACATGCTGCAAACTGAGTGTCCTGCACGCTGCCCATGGAGTCTGCATCCTGCATGCTGTGCACTGTAGGTCAGGTCCAGGCAGGGTTCAGCCACCGGGGCAGTGGCCTGGACTCCGGCAGGCACCTGTAGGGCACACGTGTGCACAGAGCCCAGAAGCACGCACGCTCACACGCACCACACAACACCTGTACAGCATACATTTTACACCAACTACACATACACACATACACCACACACACATGAAAAACAAGAATAAGAGGGGTTAGAGTGTGGGGTAGGAAAGAAGAAATTTTTCCGGGAAAACCAGGACTGCAGCTGCCCCGCACTGTGCTGTGGCTTGGAGTTATTTCCCTCCAAGTTGCACATCTGGCTGCAGGATGTTTCTGCTCCTGGGACCCAACTTCTGCCTGAGAGCCTGCTCCTCAGACTGCCAGGGCCACTCAGAGTTCACGGCCTCTCTCTGACACATTCCGAATGTGAAAGCCCAAACAGCAAGCTCTGCCCCAAGGGACATGCCATCACAGCTAAGGACAGAGAGAAGGCAACCCCTCCGCCCCCCACCGTTCAGAGCCAGTGTTTATCTTCTGGCCCCAGTGTGCTGTCACTGACCAGCACTGCCCTGCACAGGGCAAAGCACCCAGCAGGGCACGGGGCAAGCACGGGGCAGCGGCAGCTTCTTGACCAGAAAAGGGTCTCTGGGCTCCCTCTGCTCTCCCCAGGGTAGGGCCTCTGAGCTGAAGCTGCAGAAACATGCATAGGCTGGACAGAGGTAGGACAGCCGGCAATATGGGCCCCAGGGCTCCCCACCCCTGCAGCAGGCGGAACAGCCAGGTCACAGGTATAGCCTGCATAAGAGAGGGACAGGCATCTGTAGGCTTAAGGAACTTACACCCTGATTACAAGTGCTGGAGGAATAAGAATACATTTCTATGTATGTGAAAAATATGTGAAAATTTAGAGGATTCTTTGGGTCACTCAAATACCTGGATATTTACTCTGGGACTCTGGATAAAGGAATATCTGACTTGGAACCTGTGTGCTGGTGTCCCATGGCCACCGTAACTAAGTGCCATGAACTGGGGGACCGCAATGGAAACTACCCCCACAGCTCAGGGGCCAGAGGTGTAAGCACAGGGTCCAGCAGGTGCGTGCCCTTGAGACTGAGGGAGAACCTGCCCCACGCCTCCCTCCCGACTCCCAGGCTGCAGTCACCCCTGGTGCTCCTGGCTTGGGGCCACTTCATCGCAGCCTCTGGCCCCCATGTCTGTGTCACCTCCAGACACCAATCTGGACTTAGTGTCCACTGGGGTCCAGGATGTCTCCATCTGAAGTCCTTGTCCAGCCACATTGGCAGAGACTCTATTCCATATCCAATCATGTCATGAGGCTCCAGGAGACGTGAGTGTTAAGAGGACACTATTGAAGCCACCACACCTAACCAGCAGCGCTCCAGTGAGGATCAAATAAAACCCTTTAGATCTCACAGGACAGAGGATGCCTCCAGGAGCCAGCACTGTTCCAGGCACCTCACACACGGGCCCTGCTCCATGGGCACGAGGCATCCCCTTCTACAGATGAGAAGGCGTGAGAGTTGAGAGAACGTGCCTGAAGTCGCGCAGTTGTTAGAGGGGCAGCACCTGGGGGAATGATTCCGGCACCTCGGACATCTCCCTCCCCTGCACTCACAAGGAGCCTCCCATTGCTGGGCTCAGCTGCCCTGGGCCTGCCGTGTCATCCTTGTGTCCTAGGGGACCCCACCCCATGTCCTTCTGCAGGGGCAGTCGATAAAGCCTGGCGCCAGAGAGCCATCAGGATTAATGAGCGGGGGAGCAAGCTGGCAAGTGTCAGATGCTAAAGCAAATCATACTGATCCATCGGTTTGCCCTTGGCCAGGCCACTGTATAACCCAGATGAAATTCCGTTTGGATTTCTTTAAAGGTTGGTGCAAAATAAGCACAGCACCCATAATAGGGAGGTAAGAGACCTCAGAGTGTGACAACAGGGCAGAGGAGGGGTCTCCGTGGGGAGCACACCCCACCACCCTCACCACAACGCTGCAGCCACCACAGCCCTGCTGGCCCTGGCCACGACCCACAGCCAGCCCCACAGACCCTGTCTGGACAGTCACTCCCCAGAAGTGGGACGAGATTTGAGGCTCTAACACTGTCTGCACCATGTGCCCACCATGAGGAACCAGCTCGTTTGCAAAGGGGAATGAAGTCCCCTGCAGAGGGGCCCTGCTCGGCCCTCCCCAGTCCCTAGCAGAGGCTCCTTTACGTCTGGTTTCTGTCACTTGTGACAAAAAAAAAAAAATGCTCTAATTATTAAGAGATCACATCAGGAACATTTAAAAGCACAGAATCAGGCAGACACAGGAGCCAGCCCTCCCATCAACACCTCCCAAAGACACTGACCAGCCTCTGCAGGCAACGGGCACAGGAGCCGTTCCCACTCATTCCTCTCACCCACTTCACACCTGAGAGCACCCAGCAGCCAGCACGGCATGCAGAATGGACCACAGGACCCACTGCTTCCATCCTGCAGGTGCGCACAGCCTGCATGGGCACCAAGGCCCCCCTGTAGCACCACCTGCCTCCGCCCCTCACTTGCTGCTCCAAGGCCTGGCGCAGCTCGAGTCCTATCTTATTTCTGCAGGTCTATTGCATTGCTTTGTGTTTCTCAAGATTTTTCAGCCACTGATAGTGCTCCTTTGAGGTGAAAGGAGGGGAGCATATGGCTTGGGGTTCACACTTGGCACACCCATTATCTATGCTGTGTTAACAAAATGTACTTTAGCGCCTAGTTTCCGGGTCAGCTGGTGGTGCTGGGTCTACCATGAGGTTGCAGCAAAGATGTCAGGGCTGCGTCACTGACAGCTAGACCGGCTTGGATGGCCTGCTCCACACCCGGCCAGCGAGGAGAGGAGAGCTTGCAACTGCCCCACGAGGCTGCGCCAGCCTCCTCTTCACACAGAACCTGACTTCCCCGGCCTGCCCATGCGAGAGACAGGGGGTGTGGGACCACCTCGTTAACAGACGCCACACAGTCCCTCCTGCCACACCCTACAAGTCACTAAATGGAGCCCACACTCAAGGGGAGAAGAGCTGGGCTCCATCTTTTAAGGATTGTCAAAAAGCTTGTGGACAAATTTTTTAAGCAAACATACTTTGTCACTTGATTGGATTTTAGGCACTAGGAAGGTGGACCCAAGTCTTCTGCCACCTTGGTCTAATTTCCCCCATATGCTGGTCTTAACCGTCAGTCTGCAGAAGGGAGGGAGAAATTTCTTCTAATTCCCTCAGACGCTAACACACTCCAGAAAGATGACTGCAGGTTTCTGGGGGACAACCCTGACCCTTTGCACAGTTCAGTACACACGGAACGTCCTGTTCTCCTGTCAACGGGCACCGTGTGAAAAAGCTCATAAGGTTCAACAAAGCTGGGGAAACTAAGTTAAGCAAGACCCCATGATCTTCCATATGCAAATGTGCACCACAAATCAATGGGAGGGGGACACAGAAGATAGTGGCCCAAAGCAACAGCAGAACCCTTTGGTAATGAACCATTTCACAGAGACTAGCACTCCTCAGAACATCCATTAGAAAAGCACCAGGCTGCTACTTCACATGGGAGTTACCACACCAAGGCCCTGGTGAGCAGGGAGCCCTGAGGCCTAGTCCTGGGCCATGCTGGATGCAGGTGGCTGAAGCTGCAGCTGTTCCCTACTCTGAAACGGCCAAGTTCACGCCAACCTCCTGTGACCTGAAGCAGATCACACCTATCTACATTTCATGCTTAAAGCAGCACAGTTCACAATCGCAAAGATGTAGAAACCCAAGTGCCCACCAGTATGTGAATGGATTAATGAAATATGTATGTGTACCATGAAGCACTTCTCAGCCATAAAAACAATGGCAAACTAGTACCTCCTGCCTTAACCTGGATGGACTGGAGACCATTGTGCTAAGTGAAGTATCACAAGAATGGAAAAACGAGCACCACACGTGCCAAGTATTAAATCGGAAATAATCGGCCACACCTGCAATCCCAGCACTCTGGGAGGCCCAGGCAGGAGGATCCTTTGAGCTCAGGAGTCCAGTATGAGCAAGAGACCCAATCTCCACTAAAAACAGAAAATTTATCCCGGTGTTGTGGTGGGTGCCTATAGACCTAGCTCCTTGGAGGCGAAGGTAGAGGGATCGCTTAAGCCCTGAAATTTGAGGTTGCTATGAGCTATGATGCCACGGCACTCTAGCCTGGTCAACAGAGCATGACTCTGTCTTAAATAAGTAAATAAATAAATAAATAGGAACTAATCAATCAACACTTATGTGCACATACAGAAATAATATTCATTGGAAATCAGGCAGGTGGGGGGGGATGGGTGGACTCACACCTAACAGGTGCAATGCCCACTACCTTGGTAAGGGGCACACTTAGAACTTTGACCCAAAACACGCAAAAGCAATTTATGTGACCAAAATGTCTGTCCCCCTATAATATTCTGAAATAATAAAAAAGAGTACATTTTATTTTATGTGAGTTACACCTCAGTAAAACTGATTTTTAAAAAAATCAAAGATGTGAGCAATACTGTGGGGAGACAATGCATTATTCCACAGAAGTGCTCTGGCAGAACTCTGACCCCCGCCTCAACTCTGACCCCTGCCTGGCACAAGCAGGTCTGTGACACCAGTCACAGAGGGCAAGAGCTGAACCCAGGTGCCCAGGACCTGCTGCAATTGGCCGAGGCCAGTAGCCAAAACTCTCTGGATGCCCACAAAAATCAAAAAAGGCCATTTAAGTAATAATCTCTTTTTAATGTTTCATCCTTAAAAATGAACAAGTTCCATTTATAATGACCATTTAGAAATGAATCTCTAAAAAACCCTCAAAACCAGTAGATCAGCACACATTTTAATTATTAAAATAGAACAATACTTGACAGAAGCCAGCCCAAAGATATCTGTGTTATTACCACACTACCCACATACATTTTAATC
Organism: Loris lydekkerianus; assembly: GCA_963574355.1. Lineage (NCBI taxonomy): Eukaryota > Metazoa > Chordata > Mammalia > Primates > Lorisidae > Loris > Loris lydekkerianus. The sequence continues at coordinate 18,127 of CAUYPK010048335.1, read as the reverse complement.
CTAAAGCTAAGACATGGTTTACTCGAATATCTAAGGCTTGAGTTTCCTCTGTGCAGTGGGAAACAGACCTCCCAGACCTTAGGAAACAACTTGCCCTTATGAAACATAAAGGCAACTTGGGGGTTTTATAAGATTATACAAACTAGGCATAACTGTATCTCAGAATTGTTAAGGAGAAAAATAATGTACCAATTCTTGTTAAAATTCAAAAACTAGATTTCAAAATAACCTAGAAATCTCACACCGAAAAAATACTAACACAAAATATATATATTAATTATGAACATATAAATCATAGAGACTCTAAAATGGTTGGTTTGGACCACGCAAAATGCCACAAACACCTGAATATAAGGCACAGGCTCAAATCCAGGTGGTTCCTTTATTCTGAGCAAGAAGTGGCGTAAGCGACTCACAGAGTGTGCTCGGCACGCGAGCTCTTCCCCACACCTTTCTTCACCACAAGGTGTAATTTGGGGAAGAGAAAGTGTCTTGTCTGGTTAGCTGTTATCTACTATGACACCTTCATACAAAGCAAGTGTGGTGGCATCACATCCAAAATGAGAATCTGAGGAGCTGGGTGTGTGGGGAGATGAAATTTTCACATGTGTGTGAGATGAAAACTTCGCTCACACAGTGCAGAGTACTGGACTACGAGTCTTGATCAACTAAGAAAAAAAATCAGGGACCTGTTCACATTTCCAAGTTGCTCCCATGTAAGAATCAGTTTTAGCTCCTTTCATTAAACAACATTCTGATCAAATAATCTTGTACAGGAAAGATAATTTAGCCTCAAGTCTACCGTACAAAACTTAAGAGAAAATGATTTATTTTCCATCAGTTAAATCATGTTCGGGACCTTCACAAGGCACACGTCAGTTCCCAGGGAGCACCGCTATGCTGTCTGCGTCAGAAACTTCACGTACTGTTCCCGGGCATCGAAATGGTCAGCCGGCCGGTTGTACGCCGTCCACACTGGGTCTCCCACAAACAGCCGCATGGCCGTCACGTAGTTCTAGAAAACAGACAAACATACCAGCATTTCATTAAACCAGTTGGCTTTCCACTTACTCATAAAAATTTACTAACATGACTGGAAATAACCTTTTCTTGCTGTTTTTATTCTATGTCTTCACAGTTTCACATGACATTTTATCCACTGAAGGAGAATTAGTCCCAGGTGCTGTGGCCGACACTGACAAGTCACTATGCTCAGCGTCATCCTCGCTCTCCCAACACGTCACAGGAAAACCCACTCATCTCCAGCCACTGAGCGATGACGCAGGCACTCTCTGCCATCCCCACTCTACAAATAGGAGAATGGTGGCACAGATAGGCCACATCACTGGCCCAACCTCACCCAATTAAGATGGCCCCAAACACATGTCAGCCCCGTGTCTACACCACACAGACAGGCCACGTCACTGGCTCAACCTCACCCAGTAAGACGGCCCTAAACACATGCCAGCCCCGCGTCTAAACCCACCCTGGGACACTGCACACACTGTCCTTGGTTTTCCTCAGGTTCAGTTTTCCTAAGACTCACACGAGGGCCCTCACATTGCTGGTAGGCAAGAGAGGAAAGTCTGGCGGCATTCGTCAGAACAAATACACACGCCCTTAATGCAGTTTTCACTTTCAGGAATTTATCCTACAGAAAAATGCACTTAATGTACATATAAAATGACTGATATATAAGGTTATGTACTGAGGCACTGTTCACAAAAAAACGGAAATAGCGTATCTCCCCATCACCAGCATCACCCACTCCATGGAATGAACTAATAGTTAAACAAACCAGTTAAATAAACCAGCAAATGGAGTTCTCTGCAGCTGGGAGTAAAGGAGGCCCTTTACACACGATATCAAGTGATCCCCAAAGCACATCATGTAGAAAAAAGTAAGGTTCCCCCCAGGCAGATGGTCCGCTGCCTCCTGTGTAGAAAGGAGAGCACAAAGAACACTGACTCAACTTGACCACGCACTGAAATCTCTAAAAAGCCTTCTGCAGCATCCTCCTGGAGACCTGCAGGAGAGAGACGGGCTGGGGACCTTTTCACTCCATGTCCTTTCATAATTCTGGATTTTAAACCATATGCACTTACTATGTCAAAATTGTACTTAAACCCCGGTTTAATCCTATCACATCCAGAGACCCCAAGAACAACCTTATTTACTTCTTTTTATTGCCAATACCAATGGATGCACTACTGTTAAAACTCTGAACAGAAATGCTCTTAACAATGACAAAGTAACACCCCAACATTCACCCCACAATATGCCCCTAGAATTGACAGCAAAGCACAGGTCAGACACTCAGTGCAGGAGGGGGCCTCTCTCTCATCTGTGCCACTGCAGTGCGCGTATTAACATGAGAGCCACTGTCTGCCAAGAACAAGGGTGGGGACTGCTGATGGCTGCCATGAAAGAACATCACCCAGGTGTCCCAACAACAGCTCCAGGTGTGTCTCTCTTGATGCACAAGGTGACATAAGTCCTGAGGGCCTTCCGGTAGCATGCTGCACAGCTAGGACTCTGCACATCTAGCAGACTCACACACAAGCACATGCCCCCGCCTCCACGCCAGCCTGGGTCAAACCCACACACAAGCACATGCTCCCGCCTGCTCCACACCGGCCTGGCTCAGACTCACACACAAGCACACGCTCCCGCCTGGTCCATGGCGGCCTGGGTCAGACACACACACAAGCACACGCTCCCGCCTGCTCCACACCGGCCTGGCTCAGACTCACACACAAGCACACGCTCCCACCTGCTCCACACCGGCCTGGCTCAGACTCACACACAAGCACACGCTCCCGCCTGGTCCATGGCAGCCTGGGTCAGACACACACACAAGCACATGCTCCCGCCTGCTCCACGCCAGCCTGGCTCAGACTCACAAGCACATGACCCGGCCTGGGTCAGACTCACACACAAGCACACGCTCCCGCCTGCTCCAAGCCAGCCTGGGTCAGACTCACACACAAGCCCACGCTCCCACCTGCTCGTCCACCGTGAAGCGGTGATAGATCCCCGCGGGCAGCGTTATCATGTCCCCTTTCTCCATGTGGATCCGGATCCATTTGTCCTCTGCGTCTCGTACATCGAAGTATCCGCTGCCATCCAGGATGTAGCGGATCTCATCGTCCAAGTGCAAGTGCTCCTCGTAAAACATCTTAATCTGTGCAGGAGGGACACTTTACTAAGTCGACTGGAGACCAACCCCACATATTCGCACAGACCACCCGGAGGCTGAGCATTCAACAGATGGGAAATGAGGCAGGAAGACTTTCTCTCTATAAAAATGAAAACTGCACTGCTGAACATTGTCACTGTAGTAAGTCTGAGGGGTGGAGCTAAGATCAGGAGAAGGGCAGTGACTCACCCAGCAGCAGGGCCGGCAGCACTCCAAACATCCCAAGTGCTCACAGTGCAATGAGGCAGGTGTTCTCTGCCATCCCCACTCTCCAGAGATGAGAATGGTGGCACAGACAGGCCATGTCACTGGCCCAACACACCCAGTAAGACTGTCCCAAACAAATGCCAGCCCCATGTCTACACCCACCCTGGTACACCGCACACAGCAATCCACAGTGCAAGCAACATCGCAAGACCCTGTCTCTACAAAAGGTTTCTTTTTGTTGTTGTTGTTGCTGCTGCTGCTGTTGTTTTTGAGACAGAGTCTCACGCTGGATTGAGTGCTGTCACAGCTCACAACAACCTCAAACTCCTGGATTCAAGCAATCCTCTTGCCTCAGTTCCTGAATACCTGGGACTACAGGCGCTCACCACCATGCCAACTAGTTTTTCCATTTTTAGTAGAGACAGAGTCTCAGTCCTGCTCAGGCTGGTCTCAAACTCCTGAGCTCAGGTGATCCATGCACCTCAATCTCCCAGACTGCTAAGATTACAGGCACGAGCCACCGAGCAAGACCCAAAGGATTTTTAAAAACTTCAACCCTCCAGCCTGGGCTGCAGAGTGAGACTCTGTCTAAAAAAGAAAAAAAGAAAAAAATTCAAGTCAGTGACCTCAGCTTCTACCTCAAGAAAATAGAAGAGTAAAATTAAACCAAAGTACATACAAGAAGGCAAATAAGAAAGCTAAGAGCAGAAACCAATGAAATAGAAATAGAAGAAAAAAAAAAAAATCAATGAATCCGAAAGTTCTTTGAGAGAATCAATAAAATTGATAAGCGTCTATCTACACTCAGGAAAAGACAAAGGACACAAATTACCAATAATTACAAAATCACCAGAAAGGAGAGGACAGCACTATACACTCTACGGATGTTGAAACAACAGCAGAGAAGGTTCCAAATAACTTTGACAGCAATCAATTTGACAACTCAGATGAAAGGAACAAATGCCTTGAAAGACATAACCTACCAATGAGCTCAAGAAGAAACAAATGGACTTGGCCCCTGTGGCTCAGAGCAGCTAAGGCGCCAGCCACATACACCAGAGCTGGTGGGTTTGAATCCAGCCCGGACCTGCCAAACAACAATGACAACTACAACCAAAAAATGTCCGGGCATTGTGGCAGGCGCCTGTAGTCCCAGCTACTTTGGAGGCTGAGGCAGGAGAATTGCTTGAGCCCAGGAGTTGGAGGTTGCTGTGAGCTGTGATGCCACAGCACTCTACCCAGGGCAACAGCTTGAGACTCTGTCTCAAAAAAAAAAAAAAAAAAAAGAAAAGAAACAGATCATATGAAGAGCCCTCCACCTATTATAGACACTGAATCTATCTATAGTTAAGTATCTTCCCATGAAGAAAACTCCAAATCCCAATGGCTCCACTGGCCAATCTACAAACATAAAGAGAAAATAACACCTGTACACCTTCAACAAAATGGAAAAGGACTACGTCCCAGTTCATTCTCTGAGGACAGCAGCGCTCTGATCCAAATCCAAATGAAGGGATCCAAGAAAGCAGAGGAGCCCTGGTGTCGTTTAGCACTGCACACGATGCTCTCCCCTTGCCAGTGGCCAGGGCTCCCTTACCTTTTCTTCATAGTTTGGCAGTTTATCTTTGGTTATGGTTATTATGTCCATCCAGGAGTAGTTTCTCTCTCTGCGAATCTTTTCTAATTCTGGATCATTCTCATGTTTGTCAGCATCCAGCTAAAAAGAGTTTACACACCAAATAAGAAGGTCACGTGAATACAGATGGAGGAACGTTCCCTTGCTGGGCCTCCAGCATGACCCTGCCCCAACTTTATCGTGTATTCCTCTGTCAACCCTAAGCTAATCCTCCATGTCCACTCCTAACTCCTTTCAGTGGATTTCACGTTCTCCAAAACACCATTATAAACAGTGTTGCTCTGCTGGAGTTCTGCCTCCCTTCTCTGCAGCAGTCCATCCTGGGGACTCCTTTTCACATGTTGAGGTGACGCTCTCATTGCCTCAGGCGTGTCCAGCCTGTCCAGAGGTCCCTCTCCATGTCCTGTTTCTCTCACTCATTGAGTCCCATTGATCTTCTCTGACCTATCTTTGGTCAGCTTGTTTCCTGGGCCAAAGTGTCTCAGGTGCTCACAGCCCACAGATACTCAAGCTCCTTAGGCTGGATGAGATGCCATCTCTGATTGACCCCCAATTGACTTTTCTACTTCTACCAGTCCCTATTCCCCTACTTTTAAAGAAATCTGCATTGTAAACCATGATTCGCTACTCTTGAAAATACTTGACACATTATATTCCCACATCCTGACTTGCAACAGCTTTCTGTGGCTAAAATGCCCATGCAACATTTCCATTTTTTACTGTCCTTCCTGTTTTGAAGTTCAGTGTTAATGCTGCCTTCTTCATGGAGCACATCTCTAGAGACCAGAGAAGTCACCAGAACTCCTACTGAGAAACACCAGCAATGAATTCAGCATATGGATTAATACCTTATGTTTTACAATAAAATACACATTTTATCACCACTACTAAACAACCAACTCCAGAATTATCTCATAGCACTAGTCACCAATACATTATTTTCTACAAAGATGAATGAAAAAAATTAGAAATCCACTATATGGTATGTGCAGTACTATTTGCTATGATCTAAGTGTGTCTGCCCCACACCCCACCCCATTCACACGTTGAAACTTAACACCAAGGTAATAGTATTTGCAGGGCTCCTGTACTGGGGCCCAGCAGATCCAACCCAACCAAAAGAGAGTCACTTGTGCTAAATGCCATATAATCAAACCAAAGCTTTAAGGCGATGGGTAGCTCCTCAAACAGACCAGTTTTTCCTAAACAGGAGATTCCAATCTACCTGAGTCAGTATAATATAAGTCCTTCTGATTTAATTCCTACAAAAAAAAAAGGCAACCTGAAGTAACTTGATGTTAACCAATCAGCATTTTTCCTATTCTATTTCTTTTGTTTTGGTTCTTTGTTCCTACCCTACAAAACCCAATGTTCTGCCATTACCCAGTGGAGCTCTCATTTTATTGTATACAATACAGGCTGCCCAGATTAATGAATTGAGAATAAAAGCACATTAGATCTTTAACTAAATTTGTTGTAATTTTGTCTGACGCCGCTGAGCCAGAAGGTTAGTAAGCAAACATTCAAAAATGCACAGGACACTAAAACCACTGAGGATACAATTGGATAGTCCTCTGACTCATTCAGAGCAGAAGGGGAAGGTAGGAGAAACTGGGTTTAACCTCATGAAACTCAAAAGATGCCTTTAAAAAAAACCTTATTATGCTCTTTGGTTGGTTAGAACAGCTGTTCCCGACCAAAGAAAATACATCCTGCATATTAGATATTTACATTACGATTCATAACAATGTAGTACAATTACAGTTATGAAGTAGCAACAAAAACAATTTTATGCTTGGGGCTCACCACAACCTGAGGGGCTGTATTAAAGGGTCATGGCATTAGGAAGGTTGAGAACCACTGAGTTAAAAGGTGACCTGTAATGTCATTCCTGCTCTTAAGCTGTCAAACAATGACACTCCTCAAGTGTATTAATTTGAACCAACTGGTTTTTGGATGTAGACAAATTAACTTTATTATAAATCAAAACTTATTTTTCTCGCACAATAGAAATTATAAACCACTTGACTGCTTGGAAGATGGTACCTTCCAATAAATTAGATAAATCTTGGCCCAAGAAAAGACAAAATACTATGTAAAAATTAACATGCTTGCCCTTTCACAGACTTAGGATCTGGTGCGCCAGGGGTGAACCCTCCACTCCTCCAGACGCCCCACCGAGACGATCACTCCCCGCCCCCCGCACCCCCATCCAAGCGGGACCAGATAACCTCTAAAAATGTTAAGCTGGAATTCGACTCTCTCCCACGGAAAAAAAACACACGTGTGGATCGGGATAAGCCTGTGTTTACATTTCGAGAAAGCTCAAAGTCTGTGGCCTCACCTGGCCCTGTCCCCTTTGGTAAACCTGTTATCTCACAACTGTTCAAAAATAAACACCGTACAGCCAAACGACCCAGGGTCGAGTAAACAATGGAAGGATCCCAGGCAGAGGACAGGGCCCCAGGGCGGCCGTATAGCCGCTACTTCTGTCTGCTCCCAACCCGACCCCACCCGCCCGGGCCGCCCCCAGGAGGAACGACCGCCACCCAGGCCCCCGGCCTGCCTTCGCCTGGCGCCCTCTCCCGCCAGGAGACCCCCAGACACCGTCCTGGTGGGGATGCCCAGCTCCTGCCCGCCAGAACAGAAACTGCGGGGGCCATAAACGAGGGACACCAGGAGGAATCTGGGACTCCCAGCGCCGGAGGTCCCCAAGCTGAACGTCCGCTGGACGCCAGGGAGCCGACCCTTTAGCCAACTATTGCGCGTGCGCAGCACACCCGGTCCCCAGGAGCAGGCGCCCGACCACCCAGCCTCGCCGCTGAGCATGCGCAGCACACCCGGCCCCCAGGAGCAGGCGCCCGACCACCCAGCCTCGCCGCTGAGCATGCGCAGCACACCCAGCCCCCAGGAGCAGGCGCCCGACCACCCAGCCTCGCCGCTGAGCATGCGCAGCACATCGCCCCGGAGGCCGGGCTCAGACCCCTCAGCGCCGCCGCTGAGCATGTGCAGAACTCCCACAGGCGCCGAGGGCGCAGCCCCCGCCGGAGCAGCTTGGGGTGTGCGCGGGGGCCACGCACCTTCCAGTAGAGCACCCCGAGCCGGCGCAGTTGCTCCAGGCCCACCGGGCGGCCGGGTTCGAGACGATGGGGCCGCCTGGGATCGTCGGGGCTCTCGTCCATGTACCAGGCCTGCACCATGGCCGCTGTAGTCGCGCCGCAGTCGGGCGAAGGTGTGTCGTTTATAGGCGGAGCAGACCCGCCCCCTGGTGACCGGGCGGAGGGCGGCCCCGCGGGCAGGCTCTTCCCGGGAGGGTGTCGGCGGGCGGGGACGGGGCGGGGGGGACCCGGCGCCTTGTTCCCTCTGCTCCGGGCGCTGCGGCCGCTACTCCGCTGTGAGGCAGCGGGCGTGGGGAACTGCCCGGCCCCCGCCCGCGCCCCGAGCCGTGCCCACCCTGTGCGAGAGGGGGCGCTGTTCCGCAGACCCCGCGTGGGCTGAGTGGGCGGCGCGGCTGGCCCCTCGCGTGAGGGTCAGCCCCGCGCCGCCGCTCAGGTGCCTGCCGTGTGTGGCCTTGCGGTCCCCTCGGAGTTAAGAACAACCTGTGAGACAGACGGGATTAAACAACTTGTGTTACAGGAAGGAAAGTGTCCACCGAAGAAATGACGAGGGTCATAAATTTAGAGATATTTCCTGACAGACTGGGGAGCAGGGCATAGGCGGGTGGCCAAACAAGTATTATGTGTGACAGGCTGCAGCAGGAACCATGAATATTTATGAACAATTGCTGTTGAGCTTCTTGCCACTTCATGATGTCCCCGTGCAGAATATGTCAGCTTTCCCATTTTCCTGGGGTGGAGTTTCCAGTCCTCGGTTGTCACGAAGGTGAAGCAGAAGACACAGGAACCTCGATGGAGGCTTACCAGGAGAGGATACCGATCAGGTGTAGTGCCAAGACCGCAAAAGGGAGGAGCATCACGAGATTGGTTTGTTGAGCCCTTAGGGACCAAGGGCTGTTAGCAAGGGAGGAGGTATAATGAAGTACGTCTGACTTCCCATTATGTCAAGGCTGGGACTCAGTTTGAAGGTTTCTCCAGGGTCTCCTTGGCCAACAAGGGAGTCCATTCGGTAGGGAATTAGGATTTTATTTTAGTTCACAGAAGCAAATGCAGACTAAAATGATTTTGTAAGCACTGTGCAGCCCAAATGGGGCACTATTGTGGCTTGAAGCCAGATCAGGTCACACAAAGGACTCCAGCCATCAGGGTGGGACATTTCCCTCTGTCTTGCCACTATTTAGATTTTTTGCAGTATCAACCATCTGCAGTACTATCCTGCAGTATTTTAAAAGCTTCTTCCTTTTTTTTCATCCCATCTTTCTTCCCCATGTGCTGGATAGTATTATGTTGTCCTGAATGGGAAAAAGTTTCCCCTTCCCAACTCTGAATGTATTATCAACAGAGCTAGTAGAAAAAATAATCCAGCTGCTCAATCACCTAGATTTGTCTTCTCCAAGAAATCAGTTAAAAAAGATTCGATTATCTCAGCCATTCCCTGTTTCTTTAATGCATCAAGTAACGGTAATCCTACAAGATTTCAACTAGAATACTCTCAGCACAACCCCAAAGCATTCAACCAATTCAAGAACTTCCAGAAATATTGCACAGGTGTGCATTTCTGTTCTCTTGCTTTAGTAACTGCAAATAGTGTGCCCACAGCCTCCTGAGCAGATTACCTCTCCAACCCTGTACCTGGCCAGTCACTACTCATCCTTCAAGATTCCATCTTACACATCATGGCCCATTTTTCTGTTACACTAACTGCAATCTCACATCACATTCTATCCATAACCCACTCGAACAAGACTTTGCTTTTCACCACTCAAGTCAAGACTGCTCAGGAGTTAACCAACTACTACCCTGTTGCCAGATCCCATCCCTGCCCTTCTGTTCTGTGGCAACGTGTGGTGGTTGCCCATGCCCCCTCACATGTTTTCTCCTTTTCTTCCATTTCAGGGCATTCGCCTCCAGTCCTGTGCTGGCTCCTTCTCTGAATGGCAGTGAACTGTTCCAGACTCTCTCATCCCGCTCTTCGCCACCCACATGCCAAGTGACCTTTCATACTCCGGGATATACTGCTGATCCCACAGCCATGTGCCCAACCTGGACCTTGTTCCAGAACCTCAGACTTGCATTTCAGCTTGTATTAGTATACCAAATCCAGCACAGCCAGAACATAACTCTTACTGCTTGTACAAACCCTGACATGTTTATAGTTTTCCGTCTCTGCAAACAGCAGCACCAACCACACAGAGGCTTAGCCCGAAAATCTATGTGTTTTCCTCTCCTCTCTCCCTCATCCTGGACGTCTAATCCAATCTATGAAGTCACGTTGCTTCTAAACAAACCATAAATTCATTCACTTCTCTTCAGCCCGACTCCTTCCGCCGTCTTGTCAGGGCACCCAGTCCCACAGTCGGAATACATAACTGCTGAAATACAGTGCAAGGTGTGATGGTGCTGGTTTCCTTCCGTTGTGGCATCAGCTTCATCCTGGAATTCCACAAATGTTTTTAGTTCCCCAGTCAGGTGCAGCACTGTGACACAGATATATAGCCATTTGTTGGCCTCTGTCTTCAGTAGATGACTTTTTTTTCCACTGGGGAGGTAGAAGAGGGATAGTTTTATGCCATAAAGAACATACTTTAGGCCAGATGTGGTAGCTCACATCTGTAATACTAGCACCTTCGGAAGCTGAGGTGGGAGGATGGCTTGAAGGAGTTCAAAACTAGGATGAGCAACAGACTCCATTTCTACACAAAAACAGAAAAAGTAGCTGGGTATGCTGGCACACACCCATATTCCCAGCTTCTTGAAGGCTGAGACCGGAGGACTGTATGAGTCCAGAAGTTTGAGGTTGCTGTGAGCTATGATGACACTATTGCTTGTAGCCTGGGGACAGAGCAAGACCCTGCCTCAGGGGGAAAAAAAAAAAAAAAAAACATGCTTAAGCAAGATGATCAGTGCACTGAAGATCTGTTAAGGAAACTCAGCGCTTGCTGCCGCACCATTTATGCAGGCAGGCAGAGGAGACAGCACTCATCATTTCATACGGACATTGCAGGCCCAGGGGATTCCTCCTTTGAAGGGGAATCTTTTGAACTTGAACTGTTTCTTCCAGAAGAATAGCCAGCAGCAGCCCGAAAGTATGTTTCACGACCAGAATTTATCACCCCAATGCAAGAAGCTTGGGAAGAATCTGTCTAGATGTTTTGAAAGACAGATGGTCTCCGTCACTGCAGGCCTGCGTAACTGTCATCCTTCTGGGCTTTGTGAAGTTCCCCAGCCCAGGACCCATTAGCAAACCACATAGCTGATGTAGCAGAGGCATAGAAGACTTGAAAAACCCAAGCCCAGGAAGATGGGACACAGATTCTATACCAGGCATCTCTGTAAAGGGCCAGATAGTAAATCTTTTTTTTGTTGTTGTTAAGCAGGCCGGGTTCAATCCTGCCAACCCTGGTGCCCAGGGCCAACGTTCTAACCACTGACCTATGGGTGCCCAGCCCTAGATAGTAAATCTTTCCATCCTTGTAGGCCAAGAGGCAAAATTGAGGTCATACATAACGATTTACATAATAACCATTTTAAAATGTAAAAACCAGTTGGGCAGGCACAGAGAGGGTGTGGGGGGAGGAGCTGTTATCTCAGCACTGTGGGAGGCCAAGGCAGGAGGATTGCTTAAGTTCAAGACCAACCTTGGCAACATGGTGAGACCCTATCTATACAAAAAAAAAAAATTTAAAAATATAGCCAGGTGTGGTGGCACATGCCTATAGTCCCTGCTACTGGGGAGGCTGAGGCACAGGATGGCTGCTGCCCAGGAATTCGAGGTTATACTGAGCTATGATTGGCCCACTGCACTCCAGCTTGGATGACAGAGTGAGACCTTGTCTCTGAAAATAAAAATAAAATGAAAAAAACATTCTTAGCTTGTGGAACATATGAAAATAGGCAGCAGATTGAATTCAGCTCATAGCCTGGAGTTTGCTGACCTTTGCAATGTACTTTTTTTTTTTTTTTTTTTTTTTTGGGAGACAGAGTCTGACTTTGTCGCCCTTGGTAGAGTTCCATGGCGTCATAGGTCACAGAAACCTCCAACTCCTGGGCTTAGGCGATTCTCTTGCCTCAGCCTCCCCAGTAGCTGGGACTACAGGTGCCCAGCACAATGCCTGGCTATTTTTTGTTGCAGTTTGGCCAGGCCGGGTTTAAACCCGCCACCCTACTCGCAGAGCCACAGGCACCACCTTTCAATGTACTTTTAATAATATTTAAATTTTATCTGATCAAGTGTAGTTTACATTTTTCTTTTTTTTTTTTTTTTTTTGAGACTGAGTCTCACTATGTCGTCCTCGGTAGAGTGCCGTGGCATCACAGCTCACAGCAACCTCGAACTCTTGGGCTCAAGTGATTGCTTTGCCTCAGTCTCCCAAGTTGCTGGATCTACAGATGCCCGACACAACACCCGGCTATTTTGTTGTTGTTGTCATCATTGTTGTTCAACAGTCCTGGTCCAGGTTTGAACTCGCCAGCCCCATTGTATGTGGCCTGTGCCCTAACCACTGAGTATGGGCACCGAGCCAAGTGACCTCAGGAAGGAACTGTAAGAGAACTGAGGTTTTACCCTACTTACAAGCTAACAAGTTAGCCTACCCCAGACCCTCAGATATTAAGAGAAAATGTGAAACTCCTGGGTCTCAGACAAGGTATTGTGTATTACTCAAGAGCAATAGCAGTAGCAGCAGCCAGATTATCAGCTTGTGCAGGTTCCTGAACAACAGTTCTCACCAGAAGGACAAAGAGGGAAGATTCTTAGTGGGCTGAATTACAGAAGAACCTCGAACTTAGGGAACCAAAATCTTTCCCTCAAGACAACTCAGGTGAGTAGCAGAAATGTTTCCTGCATACTTCTGATTTTCTCAAAGAGACCATCAAAAAGATGTGTATTAAAGGGTCAATACTTAGCAAACTCATTTTTTCTGCTTCATCGGGGGCGTTCTTAAAGGAGGGTTTATTTTGTTTTTGTGGTAGCGCAGGTGTGTGGGGAGCACAATGACTGGGGGAGTTGGTACCACCTGGGCTCATCTCAGGCATCAACATCTGACCCATTACACAGTGTTCATCCCAGTGAAAAGGACAAGTATCATCCTGACATTGTTGCAAAAATAATTTTGACTTCAAGCATCCCCATACTTTAAGAACCATAGCTCTCATCTTACTGTTCAGGGTACTTGGGGACGCAAGTAACCTGAGAGAAGCTGCAGAGGAGGAAGTAGCACCTGGGGAAAAGGATCATTTCAGGAGTTGACAACAAAGAATTAAAAATAAAAGTTCTGTAAATAAGCCCAGGGTTAACAATAAGACCTGTGGAATGAAAGATGATCCTATACCCTTCAGAGATCACTGCCTGATCTCTGCCTCCTGTCCTCCCCCCCTTCCATAGAAAAACTGTCTTCTGTGAAACTAGTTACTGGTACCAAAAAGGGTGGGGAACGCTGCTCACCCCACAAGTTGAGGAAGCCCATCAAGTTCACGCGGGTGACAGAAATCCAGCAAGTTTGCTTAAGTAAACAAAACAAGCCAGTACAAAGATATGTTGGATCACATAACCAGGAAGGCTTAGGGTGAATCTGGGAGGCTAACAGCTCTTGTTCTCGTTCTCTCTCTCTCTCTCTCTCTCTCTCTCTCTCTCTCTCTTTCTCCCTCCCTCCCTCCCTCCATATTTCAGCCTTCTTTTCTCTGCACATTGGCTTAACTCTCATCTAGCATAAGGAACATATGTGAGGAAACACACCTACCAGCAGCTCTAAAACTGTGCTTGATTATAATTAAAAGGAAAAGAGCTCTTTTAGGTAATATCCAGATATCCAATCTCTTGGAAGATTCCAGATGGCCCAGCTAGAATTACATGTCCACCCCATAAATCAGGTGGGAGCTAGAGATCCGGGCACTACTACCCTGGGCCTGGCCAGTGTCCAGCTGGGGAGGCCTCTGCCTGGTGCTCACATGCTCAGCAGGGACAGGGATAGACCACCTGGGCAGATTTTCATAACAAATACTAACTGCCCAGGCATCCTACTTTTGAGTGTTTCTCATGGATAGGGAATAAAAGAGTTGAGCAAACCTGCTCTCAACCCCCTCCCCCTATCCTCCACCCTCATAGCTGTTACCTGCTGAATCCCAGTCTGCCCAGTGGCAGACTCAGCCAAATCCAGTAGAGAAGGCTCTATCCACACTACAACATCTTACAAAATATGTACAAAATATTCTCCATGTGTTCGCCGTCTCTTTGTAAATGTTCACATCGAATATTTCATAAATAAAAGTACATTTAGCTACAATTTCACATTTTCCTAATATATGGCAACTTCAGAGGTGACTTTCAGAACAATACGGAGTTAATGTCTTCTAAATGCAACAACCTGGGGGTAGGAGAGGCTGTAGGAAGTGTTATGGGAGAAAGGGCAAGGTGAGAAGGGAGGCACCTGAGAGCCAGAAGCTGCAGAGGAGGAAGTAGCACCTGGGGAAAGGGATCATTTCAGGAGTTGACAACAAAGAATTGAAAATAAAGACAACAATCCAAGATGGCAGCAGAGTAACTGCTTCCCTGCAACTGGGCACAGTGAGTCTGGGGAGATAAGACTCCAGGCATCTCTGGCTGATGGGATCTGCCTATAATCACCCCTTTGAGGATACAGGGAGTCATCAAGAGACTTCTGGACCCCAAGAGGAGAACAAAAACAGTGGAAAACTGGCAAGTGCTTGCATGTGTTGGATCGACCTAATCCTGCTGGCAGCCGTAAGTACAAGCGGCAGTGAGACTGCAAACCGGAAAGGCCTTACCTGTGAAGTGTTTTGGTGTTTTTGGACTTGGAACTCAGTTGAACTGCCTTGGGAAGAGCTTGAACAGGAGTGTGGAGAACTTTGGGCATTATCTAGAGCCTGAGACTGAGCTGCTGGGCCAGATGGAGCTAATAGTGTTTGGCTCTGGGCCACAGGGAGCCATTGTGAAAGAACTGCCCCGGCAAACTCCGCCCTCAGGGTCGCAGATCAAGGATCGGGCAGGAGCTAGTAACCTAGTGACTGAGCAGCCTAAAGGCGAGGACTGAGCTGCCTTACAGCCTTAACCCTCAGGGGTAAAGTGAGACTGGTTTTGGCACACTGGAGCCTCGGGCTGTTGCCCTGGGTAGAGTGCAGTGGCATCACAGCTCATACCAACCTCAAACTCCTAGGCTTGGTGCCACCCGGATCTCCATAAAAGCTGCGCTGCAACCCCCGACCCGCAACCTGTACCCGCCAGGCTTCTGCATGCCCTGACCAGGAACTCCAGGAGCAGCGCAACCCTGCATCCTCCCTCCTATACCCTCCCTGCCTCCGCACCAGCCCACTTGACTGGCCGGGACTCTGATAGTCACGTGCCCTGTGCAGCCCTACCTGCCTCTGTGCACAGCACTTCTCTGGCCAGAAACTGCTGGAGCCTTGAGATTTCTGTGCCAAACCCACTGGGTGCCAGGCACTCTAAGAACTACGCGCAAGACCTCCACCCCTGTTGCTGGATCCAGGTATGTCACACTCCCGAGCTGCTTCCACAACCAGAACTCCCTGTCTGGGGCAGCCCACAGGAACTACACAGGGTCACTCCCTACAAACATCCAACAAAAATAGACTGATCCCACTGGGGTCTGATCTTGGAGAGACACCTCCTCAACTCTGAGGACAGCCAGAGGCAACGGTGAAAAACAATCATGAGGCGAAATCAACAGAAAACTCTGGCAATATGAATAATCAGACTAGATCAACTTCACCAAGGATCAATGGGGCAGACACAGCACAAGATCCCATGCACAAACAAGTAGCTGAGGTGTCAGAAATCGAATTCAGAATCTGGATAGTAAATAAGATCAAATTAGAATTCTAAGCAGTAACCCAAAAGATATCTCAAGAATTCAACGAATTCAAAGACCAAATGACCAAACACTTTGACACATTGAGACAAGAAGTTGCATCCCTCAAAGATCTGAGAAACACAGTAGAAGCCCTCAGTAACAGAATGGAACAAGCAGAAGAAAGGATTTCTGACATTGAAGACAAAGCTTTCGAATGTTCCCAAACTCTCAAAGAGGAAGAGAAATGGAGGGCAAAAACACATCACTCTCTCAAAGAGCTCTGCGATAATTCGAAGAAAACCAATATTTATCTTATAGGGATCCCCGAAAGTGACAAAGTGGCTTCACAAGTCACAGAGTCTCTTCTCCATGAGATTATGAAAAAGAACTTTCCAAACATGCCAAGAGATTCTGAAATTCAGATAGCAGACAGTTTCAGAACTCCAGCATGATTCAACCCAAATAAGACATCCCACAGACACATCATAATCAATTTCACGGAAGTTAACATGAAGGAGAAAATTCTGAAAGCAGCCAGATGAAAGAAAACCATCACCGACAAGGGCAAGAATATTAGAATAACTGCAGATCTCTCTGCTGAAACCTTTCAAGCTAGAAGACGATGGTCATCGACTTTTAATATCCTAAAACAAAATAACTTTCAGCCCAGGATCCTGTACCCAGCTAAACTGAGTTTCATTTATGATGAAGAAATTAAATACTTCAATGGCAATCACATGTTGAAGAAATTTGCCATAACTAAACCAGCTCCCCAGGACATTCTTAGACCTATCCTCCATGAAGACCAGCATAATCCTCCACCACAAAAATAAACCCACCCCGAAAATTTTGATCAAATTCCAACTTCCACAGCCACAAAAGGATTAAAAATGTCCACCGGACTCTCGAAAGGATTATCAATATTCTCAATCAATGCAAATGGTTTAAATTGTCCTCTAAAGAGGCACAGGTTGGCTGACTGGATACAAAAACTCAAGCCAGATATCTGCTCCATACAAGAATTGCATCTTACATTAAAAGACAAATATAGACTCAAGGTGTAGGGATGGTCCTCTATACTCCAGGGAAATGGAAAGCAGAAAAAAGCAGGCGTTGCAATCCTGTTCGCAGACACAATAGGCTTTAAACCAACCAAAATAATTAAGGATAAGGATGGACACTTCATATTTGTGAAAGGTAATACTCAATATGATGAGATTTCAATTATTAATATTTATGCACCCAACCAGAATGCACCTCAATTTATAAGAGAAACTCTAACAGGCATGACCAACTTGATTTCCTCCAGTTCCATAGTAGTTGGAGATTTTAAAACCCCTCTAGCAGTGCTGGACAGATCCTCCAGAAAGAAGCTAAGCAAAGAAATTTTGAATTTAAACGTAATCATTCAACAGCTGGACATAACAGACATCTACAGAACATTTCATCCCAACAAAACTGTATACACATTCTTCTCATCAGCCCACGGAACATACTCCAAAATTGACCACATTCTAGGCCACAAATCTAACCTCAGCAAATTTTAAAAAATAGAAATTATTCCTTGTATCTTCTCAGACCATCATGGAATAAAAGTTGAACTCAATAACAACAGGAACCTGCATACACATACAAAAACATGGAAGCTAAACAACCTTATGCTGAAGGATAGATGGGTTATACATGAGATTAAGAAGGAAATCACCAAATTTTTGGAACCAAACAACAATCAAAACACAAATTACCAGAACCTCTGAGACAGTGCAAAGGCAGTCCTAAGAGAGAAATTTATAGCACTGCAAGCCTGCCTCAAGAAAACGGAAAGAGAGGAATTAATAACTTAATAGGACATCTCAAGCAACTGGAGAAGGAAGAACACTCCAACCCCAAACCCAGCACAAGGTAAGAAATAACCAATCAGAGCAGAATTAAATGAAATTGAAAAGAAAGGAATTATACAACAGATCAATAAATCCAAAAGTTGGGTTTTTAAAAAAATCAATAAAATAGATAAACCTTTGGCCAACCTAACCAGGAAAAAAAGACTAAAATCTCTAATTTCATCAATCAGAAATGGTAATGATGAAATAACAATAGACCCCTCAGAAATTCAAAAAATCCTTAATGAATACTACAAGAAACT
>CAUYPK010048334.1:0-34779 GCA_963574355.1 Loris lydekkerianus | reverse complement strand
TACCATGGAATACTATGCAGCCTTAAAGAAAGATGGAGATTTTACCTCTTTCATGTTTACATGGATGGAGCTGGGACATATTCTCCTTAGCAAAGTATCCCAGGAATGGAAGAAAAAGTATCCAATGTACTCAGCCCTACTGTGAAGGTAAACTATAGCTTTCACATGAAGGCTATAACCCAACTATACCACAAGACTAGGAGGCAAGGACCAAGGAAGGGGAAGGGAGGGGGGAGGTTTGGGTGAAGGGAGGGTGATGGGTTGGGCCACATCTATGGTGCATATTTTTATCTATAATAAAAAAATAAATAAATAAATAAATAAATACCCTAGGACAGATAATGTGTTTTTCTTAGTATTATAAATGTTTCACAGTAATTGAGCCTGGAAAATAGAATATGACTTTATTTCTGTATCTGGGACTCTTAGAAACTAAAATAGAACTAGTGTGTCTACTTAGTTTTGACTTAGTTCTTTCCATGAAAACACTAAATAGACTCATTTTTCTCCATTCATATCTATTTATTTTATTTCAGAACATGACAGATGCACACATACATATATGCTTACAAACTTGTACATGCCAAGTGAACACTATACAATCTGAGTAGGGTAAAAAAATAAGAGCCTTTCTTAATCACCTTGATACACATACCTTTTAATATAGTTTATAATGGTACATATGGGCATGTTAAAGTAAAATATTTGAATTTTTTAAATCTGCTAAATGTAATACATTTTCATTTTAAATTCAAACTGTAAGTTGTACCTTTGCAGTTTTATAAAACATGTTAATTTGAAACTATCACCTCAGTTAACAAACATCAATTGAACTGTGTAAGAAGCCTGAGAGGTGGATATTGATACATAATTTGTATAACTCGTATTAACGAAAGAAATGAATTTTAGAGACTGCAATCTGAGACCATGTTCCACTAGGATTAGGAAAAGAAGCACAGGCAACTTTTAAAAACTTTATTACTTGTTTTTATTAGACTTCATTGCCTGCACATGTGTGTCTTTTAAAAACAAGCATGTGCTAAGATAATTTTGTTTTCAACTACAAAGCTAGGTAATGACCAAACATAATAAATTCATCCCTACAATCTATTATATGCATAATAAACTATACATTTGATCTCTTCACATATTTGTA
Organism: Loris lydekkerianus; assembly: GCA_963574355.1. Classification (NCBI taxonomy): domain Eukaryota; kingdom Metazoa; phylum Chordata; class Mammalia; order Primates; family Lorisidae; genus Loris; species Loris lydekkerianus. Next base: position 33,623 of record CAUYPK010048334.1, on the reverse strand, counting down.
AGTATATGTTTGATATATTAGTGTATACACAATCTGCATAATGAATTAATATTCCTATGAAAAACAATGCAATGGTACATTTCAAAACTATTAAGATTAGAGCATAAATGTCTTACCACAGCAATTAAGTAAGTGAGGAGATGGTTATGTTAATCAGTCTGATGTAAGCCTTCCACACTGTATATCAAATCAGCACATTGTACCACCCCATAAATGCATTAATGTACACAGTTATGATTTAATAAAGGGAAAAAAATAAAAAAATATAAACAATGTTGCCCTAGAAATTATAAAAAATATAATATAAAATGAAATTTTTAAATTTCATTTAAAAATGAAATGAATATTAACCATAATTCTACCACTTGAACTCAACACGGAATATAATTTGGTTTCCTTTTTAATATGTTTTATTACAAATATTTTTTATACTATGGAGACTATACTAGAAATATGGATGTTTAAGTGCAATAAGAACATTTTTAACTTTGTTCAATAACATAAAAATGATAACATTATACATTAAAATAAATTATTACATTAAAATAAATTATTACATAAAATAAATTCACTACAGTGAATTAATTCAGATCATTTCTTTACATAAAGTTATTCATTTTCCTATTGTTAAATTTAATACATAATTTCAATTAACATGCAACAGAGCAAAGAAAAATAGTAAAATTCAAGATATCTCTTTTTTCTTATACACATACATATGTGCTATCAGAGAAAAAGAAATCAAAAGATGAAAGGAAGACAAAAAAGAGAAATTGAATGAAGTATGGAAGAGGAAAGGAAGGGAGGGATGGAGGCAGAAAGGAAAAAAGGGAAGAAAGATAAAAGAAGCAAAAACAATGCATATAGCAGAAATTTTAAAATGTATATGCTAGGTTAATGAAATAAAATATATCTCAATAATATGTGAAAAAGATAAGTCAAAACATAAAGAAAATAATTGATAAATTCTGTAAATTAATTTCTATTATGTAGTTCTTTAGTTTACCAGATGCATTGTGAAAAATTATTCAAATAATTATTCAAATAATTTTCAAAAATTGTCATCTATGTATTTCAAATCTATGTGTCCTGTTATGAGCAGTTCACAAGTTTAGTCACATTTCTTACCCCTTTTTCTTTCACCTTCAATTTTTATATCACGATTTGAAATTATCAAGTGTTTAGTGTATGACAATTGAGTTATAATTTTTGTGATTCTGTATGTTTAGGTTTTCTGCATTAAAATGATTCAGTATGCAACACTAGTATTTATCAAATATTATAGAAATATCTCCATTCCTTTACTGACATTTAATCTTTTTTTCCAGATTGAGTGGGTGCTGAGTTTCCTGCTACCGTTCTGGCCTGAGAACTTCATGTCAATACCTCAGTTTAAAAAATTACTTACACAAATTTGTGAATCTCACTTCATTATATTTGGCCATGAATCTCACTTCATAGTTAACTCTATCTATATCTTCTCTCCCAGATTTTTTTTCCTTAATTATTTCTAGTTAATATTGTGTTATTTTAAAAAATAAGATCTAATATATGCTGAGTGATTTTGTTTATATTTAGTCAAAGTTATTTTGGAATCTAGTTATTTTATCCTACTTTTTTATTTTTCCACATATTTGTTAACATTGTTTGCTGAAATTTCTCTTACTCTATTATCTCAAAATTATGTGTTTGACTGCTTACTTATTTCTTTGGATATTATTTTATTGTTTTCCTCTTCTGTGACACTGCTATTTTGAATATGTGAAGTTATCTTCCTGAAAACATCTGGTGTATTTGCTGTTTTTCTTGTGGTATTTTTTCAGACATATCAGTGTTAGCACTATTCACCCCTCCTGAGAAAATGAACAGGGGAGTTTGTGAATGTAGAAGCATTAGAATAGTCTGGAAGGATTCACATCCAAGCTTCATCATTCACTTACCCTTGACAAATTAATAAATCAATCTTGCCACATTTTCCTCCTGTGTAAAGTGGGCATAATAACTACTTCTTGGTGTATTTAGAATATTAATCATGTTGGTGTAATTAACATGCATTCTTCTGCATGTGTCTACCCAATGAAAGACTAAAATTAATTTACATTTCTATAATCATGCTAAAGGAAAGTTTTTTTTGTTTGTTTTTTTTTAGATAGAGTCTCACTCTGTTGCCCTGGGTAGAGTACCATGACATCATAACTCACAGCAACCTCAAACCCTTGAGCTCAAGTGATCCTGTTGCCTCAGCTTCCTGAGTATCTGGGACTATAGCTGCCCACCATAATGCCCAGCTAGATTTTCTATTTTTAGCAGAGATGGGATCTCGCTTTTGTTCAGGCTGGTCTGATCTCAAGCAATCTGCTCATCTGGGCCTACCAGAGTGCTAGGATTACAGGCATGAGCCACCATGCCTTGCTAGGGAAAGTAAATATTGCTGGACCTGGTGGAAAAGTATAATCAATTTTGGACTACTGTCTGAGAAATAGTTGGTTTAGATGTAAGCAATTAATGATCATCTTGAGGGCACTAGCCCTATAAGATAGAGCTAAATGCAGAAGTAGAGACAATTAAAATCCATTTCGTGAATTCCAAAATTTTACAGAGGTTGTCAGTATGGGAAGAAGAAGAGAAAATAATGGGAGAAAATCATAGTGATGGGGAAGATGAAAAGAAGACAAGTGAGAACAAAGAACATCAGTTGTAACAGAAAACTAGTTTAATTTTGATTCTCTCTTACTAAGTATAGCTCAGAATTTTTATGAATGTTTACGTGCTTTGTTTCAGAGTATTCTCTCTTTATAAGTGCGTACTTGAGTTTCATCCATGATTGGAATCAACTTCTACAAGTCTCTTCCTTCTACTTCAGACAGTCTTAGAATGTTAGGAAACAAAGTAGTGGAGAGCAGACTTGTAATCTACAGGAGAGTTTGTAAGGATTTTAGTTGGGAATTATGTGCCTTCACCTCTTGCCTTGTAAGAAATAAAGTTAACACCATGAAGTGTCTTTGATCCCATCTGTAGATTATTGGAATTCAGAAACAGGAGGTAAAACTGAGGTCATTAATGATGCATCCCTGGTGGCAGAATTTCAAGCGGATCAATAATCTCCAGAGAACAATTTACTTTAAACGCTTTTAGTAATGAGAAAACTAAAAATTTCTCAAATTAGCTAAAGTGAAGACAACTAGTAAACTCAATCTCTCTTTCAGCAGAATCATTTGGCATGTTTTGGCCAAGAACAGAGTTGAAACATTCTTCTTAGTAAAGTATCTCAAGAACGGGGGGAAAGTACCCAATGTACACAAGACTAATATTAAACCAATATTTAAACAACTACAAAAGAAAAAATATAAGTATAGTCGAGCAAGGGGGAAGGGAAAGGCAGGTGAGGGGAGGTGGGAGGGTGACGGGCAGGATCTCACCTAGTGTGCACAATCTAAGGTTAGTTATCATTCCCCTGGATAAAGGGCTCAACTACAACTTGAACTCTACCTTAGAAATAAAGATAATGTGTCCTAAACATTTGTACCCTCATATCAACCTGAAATTTTAAAAATATAATTAATCCATTAATGATCATATCATGTCAGGTATTACCATAAGTATATGTAGTCGATTGCTCTTTTCTTTGCTTTTCCACTCAAGGATGGATTGCTATCTTCATCATCTATACAATCATCATAATCATTATCATCACCATCTATATTTATTGAAGTCTATGTACAAGAAAATCTTCTAAAAATTATACAGATAGGTAATAGTATTACACTAATTTATGGTAACTATTTTGCATAATAGAAGACAGTAAAATAAAATGTGAGAAAACTAGAAAACATGTTTATTTAGCATAAATAATTATTTTAAAAGGAAATAATTAAAATGTATTGAATACTTGACACATATTCTGATTGTGATTTACACATTATATGTGCTATCAGAACCATATAAATTAGTCTAAGGGTAAAGAAGACACATGATCAAAATTGATGTAGATGTGACTAAAAGAGAATGCCACCCACTGATGGTGGGAATATGAAATAATGTAATTGTTTTCAAAAATGATGTGATATCTTAACACAATAATTGAGGTGAAGGCTATGTTAACCAGTTAGATGTAAGCATTCCAAATTGTATATAAAATCAGCGCATTGTACCTCATAAATGCATTAATCTACACAGTTATGATTTAATTAAAAAATCATTAAGAGAAAAAAAATTGGTGTGAAGTTTTCTCAAACAATTGAAAATAAAACTGTCACATGATCCATCAATCCCACTTCTGGACATTTATCCAAAATAATTAAAGTAAGGATAGAGAAATATTTGCACTCACATATCCATTGCAGCACTGCACACACTAGCTACAATCTGGAAAAATCATAACTGTTCATTAATGCATGAATGAATAAATAAAATATGCGATTACATAAAATGGAATGTTATCTAAACATACAAGAAAGAAATTCTGCCATATGTGAAAATATAAATGAACTTGGAGAGCATTATGCTGTTTGATGCAATCCAGTAACAGAAGGACAAACACTACATGGTCTCACCTATATGAAATACCTAAATAGAAAGCCAAATGGTTTTTATTTCTGGAGTTTAGGATAAATGGAGAATTTATGATCAAAAAGTATGAAGTCTTAGTTTGCTGTATAATATACTGCTTATCATTAATGATATTCTATTGTGAATGTAAAAATCTGTTATGAGAGTAGATCACATAAAAAGGTAAAATAAAAACATAAAAAATATAATCATATATACTCAAAACAATATGCTTTTCAGATAAATAAAATTGAAATAATATTCTCAAGAGATAATTCCACATAAAGTATTTTCCCAGGCCAATATCTTCAAGTGTTTTCCTCATACTCTCTTCTAGTATTTTTATATAATAGTTTCTTGTCTTATATTTAAATCTAGCATTTTTATAGTTTCATGTCTTATATTTAAATCTTTTATCCAGCAAGAATCTATTTTTGTTAGTGATGAGAGGTGTAGGTCCCGTTTAAGTCTTCTGCAAATGGCTAACCAGTTCTAGCACCATTTCTTAAATAGGGACTCTTTTCCCCAATGCATATTTTTGTTAGACTTATCAAAGATCAAATGATGATATGTGGCTGGGTTCAGTTCTAGATTCTCTATTGCATGGATCTACATCTCTATTTTTGTGCCAGTACTATGCAGTTTTGATCACTAGAGATTTGTAGCATAGCCTGAAGTCTGGCAATGTGGTGCCTCCAAATTGATTATTAGGGGTTTTTGCCTCCAGAATGGTATTGGCTATTTGAATTTTTTTCTGATTCCATATAAAATGAAGTACTATTTTTTTAATTCTTTAAAGTATGACATTGGTTCTTTGCATTAAATCTGTAGATTGCTTTGGGTAGTATGGACATTTTAACAATGTTAATTCTTCCAAACAAAGACCATTGTGTGCTCTTCCGTTTGTTAACATCTTCTGCTATTTCTTTTCTCAGGGTTTCTAGTTCTCTTTGTAGAGATCTTTTACATCCCTTGGTAGATATATTTCCAGGCATTTAATCTTCCTTGGCACTACTATAAAAGAAATAGAGCCCCTTGGCAATTGCAACACCACCAAAAAAAAAAAAATAATAATAATAATAAGTGAGATTTGATCAAGCTAAAAAGCTTCTGAACAGCTAAGGGCACTACAACTAAAGCAAGCAGGCAGTCTTCAGAATGGGAGAAGATTTTTACATGTTATAATTCCAACAGAGGTATGATAACTAGAAGATACAGATAACTCAAATTTACAAGTAAGAAAAGAGCAAACAACCCCATTTCTTTGTGCACAAGATCCTTGAACAGAAACTTCTCTGAAGATGACAGACTAATGCCAACAAACACATGAAAAAATGTTCATCATCTTTAATCATCAGAGAAATGCAAATCAAAACCACGTTGAAATATCAGTTAACCCCAGTAAGATTAGGTCACACCCCAAATCCCAAAACTGCACATGCTGGCATGGATGTGGCACTTTTACACTGCTATGGGACTACAAACTAATACAGCTTTTATGGAAAGAAATACGGAGAATTCTCAATGAACGAAAAGTTGACATTTCATTTGATCCCACAATTTCCATTACTGAATCTCTGCATAGAAGAACAAAAATTATTGGGTAGTGCCTGTGGCTCAAAGGAGTAGGGTGCTGGCCCCATATACCAGAAGTGGTGAGTTCAAACCCAGCCCCGGCTAAAAACTGCAAAAAAAAAAAAAAAAAAAGAACAAAATTATTTTACCACAAAGACATTTTCACCAGAATGTTTATTTCACCCCAATTTATAATTTCCAAGTGTGGAAGCAGCCCAAATGCTCATCAACCCACGAATGGATTAACAAATTGTACTATATATATACCATGAAATAATATTCAGCCATAAAAAAGAAGATTTTAAATCTTTTATGTTTACATGTTTGGAGTTAAACACATTCTTCTTAGTAAAGTATCTTGAGAATTGGAAAAAAGTATACAACACAATTACGAAACCAATATATCAACATTTATACACTCATATGAATGATAAAACACAAATATAGTTTCAAGGGGGAAGGGTGAGGAAAGAGAGAGAAGGGGAAGTGGGAAGGGGGATTGGTGGGAGGAGGAAGGGCATTTGATGGGATCTCACCTAATGTGCACAATGCAAGGCTATATTTCAAAACAACTAATAATAAATTTTAAATGTCTTACCACAAAAAACAAGTAAGTGAGGTGATGGCTATGTTAATCAGTTTGATTTAAGCATTCCACATTATATATCAAATCATCACATTGTACCCCATAAATGCATACATTTTAATTAAAAATTAATTTTAAAAACTACTAATAATATACAATTACAACACTTTTTTTAAAAAGTGCTGATGGGAAAAATAAATTCTACCCTAGAATACTATAATCAAAAAAGCTGTCATTTTAGCAATGAAGGAGCTACAAAGAAAATAAAATATCTAGGATTGTATTTAAACAAAAAGATTAAAGTTCTACAACATTACCATAAGGCTTGAAAAACAATGATTTGTAACCAATTATTTTAACAAACAAGCAAAGAGAAATTTAACAGAAATTCTAAACTTTAACAGCATTTCTCCCCTGCTTTATAACTTTTTGTTATTTCTATGTCTTTCGATTTTGTGAGTCTCTCAAAAAGTTGATTTTTTAAAATTTTGTTTCTATTTCAAATTAAGATGAGGGTATAGATGATTATGTTTCATTGTTTGTGTTTCTAACAGTAAAGTTCAAGTTGTAGTTGAGCCCTTCACCCAGCGGGTGTGCTGTATACCCTTCTATTGTGCACATTTGGTGAGAGCTCACCCCTCTTCCTCCTCCCCTCTTCTATTTTGCTCCTTTCCCCCTTCCTTCTTGAATATAACTGAGTTTTTCTCTGTTGTGGATGTGTAGTTGTTTATTTTTCTTTTTAATATATTTGACTTTGGGTCTATCTGCTTAAGATATTAGCAGTTCATGCATTGCCATTACTGTAAGGGAGTCTTCTGTACTTGTGTACATACTGATACCAATGAGTTGTATGCCTTTGGATGATTTTTTTATTGTTCACTAAAATCTTTTCTCTCAAATTGAAGAATTCCTTTTAGCATTTTTTTGTAGGGCAGGTCTAATGATGAGGAAACCCCTCAGCTTTTGTGTCTCTGAAAAAAAAGTCTTTATTTCTCCTTTAGGTTTGAAGAACATTTATGCAGAATATAGTATTCTAGGATTAAGGTTATTTTCCTTAAGTCCTCTGAATTTGTCATGACACTTCCTGCTGGCCTGAAAGAATTCCACTGAGAATCATTCCACAGACATAGTGGAGCTCCATTGTAAGGTTTGTTTGTTTGTTTATTTGTTTCACTTTGTCTTTCTTCCCTTAGGACCTTTTCTTTATTCATGTATTTTGGGAGTTTACACAATAACTAAGAAAATGCCAGGAAGGCTATGTTAACCAGTGTGATGAAAATGTGTCAAACAGTCTATAAAACCAGTGTATGGTGCCCCATGATCGCTAATGTACAGAGCTATGATTTAATAATAATAATAATAAAAGATGTGTTAAAAATCACTTACCTGGGGTCACAAGATTATTAAAGTTGTTGGGTCAGGGTTTGAATCTAGGTCTAGTTTGAGTCCAACTCCAAAGCCCCCATTAATAAAAGTCAAAGATTTAAACTGTTATATATTAATACTTTATGTCCTCTTATGTTGTTAATTATAACTCCATTCACCCCCAAATAAACAAAATTTTACACATGAAATAATTTCTTTTTCTAGCAGTATAACTCACTTATCAATTTGGCATTGTTTAGTAGCATTTTCATCTTTTCAAAGACATAAATTCTACAAAAAATACAAGTTATCCCCATATATTTTGCAAAAATATTTTTTTCAGGAGTCATAATAAAAGGTTTGGAGAATATGCACTCAGTGGGTCGCTTGTTGCTTGGAGAATATGACAGTATATTTTATAGTTAAAATCCCTCAGTGAGGTTACACTAAAAATGGGCCATCACAGAACAAACTCTTGCTATTCCCTAGAAAACAGACCTTCTGTTTCTCCATAGGCATACACTGCTAAAATCATCTTTGCACCACCTGCCTAAGAGCCTATGGCTCTGAATTGGTTTGTGCAATCATGACACAGATTGCTAAAAATGGATATTGGGAAAAAAGGAGGACAATAGATTTTCAAGTGCTAGAACTCTTTGTTTTTCCTATTTACCTGTAGTTTTCTAAATTTTGAATTATTTGCTTTTTTAACTGATCTATCCAATATCATAAATATTCACTTTTTTCCTATTTTACCTATAACCTAAGCTGATCAGTTTTAACGAGAAGAAAATTTGTAAGACTATACCAAACTTTTAATAAAGATCCTGCTTGAAATTCTGACACCAACCAAATGGTTTTAAATACTGCAATAATTAGCAAAATTTTGGCCTTGAGAGTGACATCAATTCTTTTTAATGATATTAGAGCCATAGTATAACTAAAATGCATTAATAATATGTAACCATGTTTTGTTCAACTCTCATGGATATTTAATAATGAAGAGAATAAGTTAAATAAGATTTTAACAAGCATAAAATAAAATGGATACAGCTTTCAGAAATAGCTTTAAAAGAATTAAATTATATATATGAAATATAGCACATGCACACCTTTAAACAACTCTTGTGAACATTCAAAATTATAGAATCAATTAGAAAAGTGAGAAATAGATTGACAGTGATTGGTATCTCTAACCAGAAAATTTCTATTCACCAGTATTATTTTAATAGGATAATCAAGCAGACTGTTTTATTAGTTTCCGTATTCCCTACATAGATTCTGGCATGAGAGGCTTAATATATGTTCTTTGAATGAATACAGAATCTTTTTTTCTGAGAATCATTACAAAGACTTTTTTTATCATTCAGTGCTTAAATAACCATCAATTATCATTTTTATAAAACAACAGACACGAAAAGGGACAAAGGCAAAATTGAAACCACACTGCCACTGCGACATAGCCTGGAAATTGCTTTTTTGAATAAACTACAACTTGTTTACTTGTCATTCATCTCTTTTTCTCAACAATGAAAAGCAGAATGTGAAAATACAGCCCTTTCCTGGCAATATAGTATGTCTGCCTTTCTAATTAATTAATTCCAAAGCTGAACAAGTGTTCACTAAAATGAATGCTTTTCTTCGTCATCTTCTTCATGACTTTTTATCAGTATCTTTTGAATTTCTAACATTCACAACATGCCCTACTATATGTGCCATGGTAATATTACATGCCACATCAACCTTCTTTTTTTTCTTTATTAAATCATAGATGTGTACATTAATGCAATCATGGGTACCATGCGCTGGTTTTAAATATACTTTGAAATGTTTTCATCACACTGGTTAACATAGCCTTTCTGGCTTTCTCTTAGTTATTGTGTTAAAACATTTATATTCTACATTTAGTAAGTTTCGCATGTACCCTTGTAAGATGGAGGGAGGGTAATTGGTGGGACCACACCTACAGTGCATGTCAACCTTCTTAACAGATTCAATATTCCGCTCTATCTGCTTTTCATTATGTTTATTGACTGGATGTAAAGGGCATTCTTTTTCAACATTGCAAGGAGGTGACACCTCTCTGTGAACTCAGTCCACAATTATATCAAACTATGCTTCAAGGAATGATTATCTGAGTAATTCCAAGAACAAATAACATTTTGTAAATCTTATTTTTTCCCTTGTTCTATAGTTAAAAGCAATATACATACTAGTGTTTATCAATGGTGGAGGGGAAGCAGGAAGCATTTTGCCACACTCCCCATTCCCACCTTTAGCAATGTCTGGAAACATTTTTCATTGTCTCAACTAGGGTGGAGAGAGACAATCACTGTCATTTCTTGAGATGCTGCTAAACATCCTTCAATACACAGAACAATTATTTAAGTCAAAGATGTTCTTGGGCAAAAATGTCAAAAGTGTCAAAGTTGAGAAACCCTAATATAGAAGGATTGGCCTCCCCGTGAAATTTCTTCTCAAGCAATTCATGTCTTAAATAATTTTCCAGTCTTAGCACTGACTCCATGAAATAATGCTAGCAGTACAAAACACAGTAAGATTATTAGCTACCATGTACCATGTAATTAGCTACCTAATTACAAGGCTACCTAATAGAATACCTTTGCTCTTCTCAGGCCCATCAATTTGAAAAATCAAATGTTAGCAGTAGATAAGTAGATAATGGCTTTGAAGCTTATAAGACAATTATTCAGCAAAGCTTTTGTTTTATAGAAGCTCATGTAAAAATTTTAATTTCTTAATTTTGCTTAAAACAGTTATTAACTAGATTTTACTTTACATGCTAAATTAAAATCTGGCAAATTCTGTCCAAATATTCCCATTTCATTAACACTATAAAAATTATTTGTGGGAGAGGCTATGTTCACCAATTTTCTTTCTAAAAATGAAATCTCTCTTTTTCCTACAACATTATGGTCTGCATATTTTTGCCATACCACCCCCACCTATTCCATCAGCACTGGACACATCTTATTTTTGAAACAAGGACTAACTACAGAGTACAAAAGCAATCTTTCACGAAGTGTCCATGCATAAATTAACTGTCTTGCTTCACAAAAGCAATTATTATTATTATTATTTTTTTTTTGATGAGCATTAGGTTAAAGATAGAGGCACTGTCTGACCATTTTACTGAAAGCATTACAAACATGGTCACATTGAACATATACAGATGATGGAATCTATTTCCACTGCTATTTAAAGACAGAGAGAAAAAGTCTAAGCAATTGTTATATGTTAACAAGGTTCTGCCAACATTCTAATTTTGCCTCAAAACTTCCATATTTTAAAAAGTATCATAAGGACATTTACACTAGACTGTTTACTGCAGCTCAATTTACAATCACCAAAATGTGGAAACAACCTAAATGCCCACCAATCCAGGAATGGATTAACAAACTGCAATATCTGTATACCATGGAATACTATTCAGCCATTAAAAAAGATGGAGACTTTACATTTTTTATATTAACCTGGAGGGAGGTGGAACACATTCTTCTTAGTAAAGCATCACAAAAATGGAGAATCAAGAATCCAATGAACTCAATTCTAATATGAAGGCAGTAGATGAGTTAATATAAGGAGTAGGCTAGGGGAATAAGGAATCAGGGAGACGGAAGAAAGGAGAGGGATGGTGGTCACAGTGTATGACCCACACCCTCTTGGGTGTGGGACACAAAGAGGGACTTTACCTAACAACTGCAATCAGTGTAAGCTAATTCTTTGTACCCTCAATGAATCCCAAACAATAATAATAAAAAAAAAAACATAAAAAGCACCTCTCAGGAAATGTGAGTGATACAAGCACAAAATTCACAAATAATGGAGTAAAAATGGTTCATAGAAAAACATTCAATCTCATCAGTGTTCAAGAATATTAGAGATTCTATCTTTAAACATACAAAATTATCAAAGAGTAGAAGATATACTCTTAGACTTGTTAATACAAACGTATATTAAACCCCTCCTTTCTGCATAGAATTGTTCATCCAAATGGATTTTTTTAAAGAAAATTTAAAAATCAATAAATGAACAAATTCCTTTTTTATAGTGCACATCATGACAATGAAGCATTGTGCATTACATCTATGTTCTTGTAGGTGGGCCATAGCAAGAGTGCTCTGCTGATTTGATTCAAAAATGTTTTCTCCCATGAATAGACCTGTAGAGGTTTAATTTGGTAGATGTTCTATAAAGAACTACATACTCTTAGAAGTCACTAAAGCAAATTGTTGTTATTCTATATGGGGAAGGAAAAACAGCTCTTAATTGCGTCATTTGGCTCTTAAGCCACAAATAACTTTTCAACACTCTTCAATTTCCATATCTAAATAAATCCCCCCAAACCAACTGAAACTAGTACTTTTGCATTTATAAAATTAGGTAGGATCTTGATAAGTTATAAAATGGATATCTTAATTTCTCAATTTCTATGATGCCATTATCAGTTCATGTTATACAGAAAGCCAGTTAAGGTCAAATTTTATTGTTTAAAAAAAGGGAACATATTAACATGAAAGCACAATGAAACATTTGGCTTTTCTTAGAAGAGAGGTTATGCATACCAACTCATGCATTGGCACACTGACATCTACCTAACACCAAATGAAAAGTAGAACATTGATATTTCCATGAATGAAAAATAATTATCTATATTATTCTCTATACTTTCCTGCATTGTTTTTCATTTCTGAAAAGAGAAAAGAGAAAAAAATCATAGAAAAGCTAGAAAGGTAAGCATATCTGAACAAGACCTCTATCTTTTCTCTACTTAGTTCCCATTTAGTTTTATAGCACTTCCTTATGCTTCCAACATTTCTTTACAAAAAGATGAAATCTAGCAATATATTCTAATAACTCAATTTCACTGGAACAAAAGAATGGGAATCTCATAAGTTAGTGTCAAAGTACTGAAGTACCAATTTCAAGTACCAAGATTAATAATATTATCTTAACCAAGTGCCAGTGGGTTGGTATGCAAGAACAGAAATAATAATCAAATAAAATAAAAACAAGAAATCCAGGAATTGTTTGATAATACAACAAAACACATTGATTAAATCAAAGCACTGACTCATGCTTTCCACCACCCACCACCCAGGAAAGTGAAATAAATATTTCTCAAACTCACAATTTAAAAAGAAAATCAAGAAAAAGCTTTTCTTCAAACAAGTACTCCCCTTCCATTAGTTTTTCTGCTCTGAAACAGGGAAGTGTCTGCTAGCAGTAGTGCTTGCTAAATGAAACCCTTCTTATGATAAACTTGCATAGCAGGTGGAGGAGAAATTTTGCCACCTGTTCTCATACTCATTTGAATTTGAGTGCTAAATCTGTCAAGGTATTTCCTTCCACTCTTGAGAAATAAATTAAAAACTTAATATGGTAAAATTCATTTCCCATTGGTTTTCATATAGATTTAAAGCATGCATACTGCATTGAATTCTAAATAAAATTCTTTTCCACACTTCTCAAGCAAAAATTAGATGATATCCCCCATGTTTGAGTGTACACATATGCATGCACATGTACACACTCACCTTCCATTACAAAAAAGAAGGAAAATGTTTTGTCAAAATCAGAAACAAAATTTCCAACTCATGAAGTAAATTAATGTCTGTAATGTAAGTGTGGCATTTTTATTAATGAAATAAAAGAAATTAAAACTTCAAATATCAAAAGATTTGTCCCCCCAACTAAAATGTCATTTATAGTATCATTACATAAGAAAATTATAAATATAATAGAAACTTCTCTTAAGAAGTCATAAATTAATTGTTGTTTAAAAAGCTGTGGAGAATGTATCTCTTTAATGAGGTATTTGTCTGAATGTCTGAAAGGATGTAAGAAAGATAAACTTTTGGTTAGTTATTTGTAGTTTTTGGAATGACATAAATATAAGTAAATTATAGTGTATTTGAAATGATTTCACTAATGAAAATATTTACTTTTAGATGAGATTTTATAAAATACTTCTACCTTTTGAAGACTTTTTTTTTTTTTGCTGCAAAAATATACATCCAAAAAAGAGAAAAAAATCAAGGTGATAGGGTCATACTTTAAAATGATTTTCCTGAGAAACTATTACACATACTTCTTATATGCATATGTCTGCCACCTTTAAAATAGAATCACATTAATAAATAGCTGATGTCTGTTTTAACATGGGAATAAGATCATTTACTGAGCACCTGCTGTGTATTAGGCATTGTGCCAGGCACATTCTAGTATCCTACTTAATCCTCAAAACAATCCCATCTTATAAACAAGAAACTGAAGCTCAGAGAGTTCACGACTCACTACAAGTCTGGTAACTATGATTTGAACCCACATCTGAATCCAGAGTCCACATTGCATTCATTTATACCAAGCCTGAAAAATAAAAATAATAGACAATAAAAGCCATAAAGCAAATTGCATTACAGTGATTAGTTTATAAGTACAAGGAAAATACATTCTGGTATAGACAAGAAATTTTCTAGTTTAATTAATTCAATTTAAAATTTACCCACTTTAACTACTCTATTTCCATAAAAACAATACCAATGCAAAAAATTATTCACACATAACGGATAGGAAGGTAGCACCTCTGAGAATACAACTTAGATCAAATTTAAGGGGAATGATACATTACTGCTAACAGCATTTAAAAAGAACATATTCTGAATTCCAATGCCAACTATCACAATCACAGATATAGCTCTTTGATACTGATGAGGGAATTGGGCTAGACAAATGGAATGACAAATGATACTCCATTAGATAACCATAACAGGATGAAAGTTAATTAGCCAAACCAAAAAGTATTAGCACTGAACATCCCAATCCTGTCCTTGAAAAACTTTAAAATCAATCTTCTCTTCCTCTACTTAACATATTTCAAGACTTTAATCCCCTTCTACCTTTTAAAATCCATATACTAGTTAAACTACATCATGTCTCATGCATCTTAAACAAAAATGTTTTCTATTTTGGAAGCTTGCTTTATACATTATTTCTCATTCTTCACATTTCTTATAATACTTTGTTTAAAACAAGATTTCTAGATGAGTAGATAGGCTGGTAGGTAGATAGATGGATGAAGGTGTGGATGAATGGATGGTAGATATATAGGGCATGTAAGAATCCATTGTATTTCCTAATGTAGAAATAAAAGAATAACTGAATTATTTTATGAAAGAATTCTTAAATAAAAGGATAAGTGAACTTTTTTTCTAATGAAATAATTTTAAAAAATTAGAAAAGGAATGTATTTCTAAATGTTGATTTCATAACTATCACTCAAAAAAGCAAAGTCAAAGCTCCCTTCCCTTTAAGAAGCGAGATACCCTGAGGGAGTATACACTTGGTAGTAGTGGTAGGGAGATGGAAAACATATATGTAGAAATGGATGTAAAGAAATAGCCACTGCTCCCATCACTGTCAACAGTCCCCTTCTCAGTGCACAGAGGAAATAACTACAATCCTCTGGTCAAGCATGAGCCTTCTGGAAGAATGATTTTTCCTACAGCTAGCTCCACGACTGCCCAGTAAGAAGTCTTTATAAAACCAGTGGCAGTGAGCTTGTCTTTCCCTTCTTCAATCCCAAAATAAAGAAACTGCAGTGGGAGCCCAACCTCTCAACACCTTAAGCCAACTTTTTTTAAAGGAGCTTTGCTTCCAGGGAATTTGTTAACCGAGGTGTCATCTTACTCCCATTATCTGTAGCTCACCAACTTTGAAATGACTATTGTGCTATGGTGCATTTAAATCAAAAAGCATGTTATGAAAGAATTGGGTTTCACCTACCTAAAATTTCAGTTTATTAAATATTCAAACACCCAAGTTACCCAATCTTAGAGTTTATTACAAAGAAAGATTCCACAAACTCAAAACTAATTAGAAATCACTGAGACAAATCTATTTGGAAACCGAAGAATCATTAATCAAAAGGTAAAAATGCCTTTTCTGAATTTCCCGTTATGTTCAACTTCACAAAGTCAATAATTCATGACCAGGTCTTAAGGGGATGCTTATTTATTTTTTAAAGGAGACATGAAAAACCAAAGAGTAAGACTTACAAAATAATAACCATCACATTCCACGTAGTGTGTGGAATGGCAGGTAATTGGCAGCCTTAAGAGTCCCATTGAGTCTAGGTATTATTCAAAACCTATAAAAAATAGAGCGAATCTCAGCTGTGATTTTGCAATGACCTCGAAGCATTTCTAATTATTTCAATGAATGTAAAAATATTTCAATATCAAATCAATCATATGTTTTTAATACTACAGCCAATATTTTTAAGATAAAGGGGGATAATGCCAACAAAAAGAAGTTAGGCTCTCAACTCTTAAGGTAGTTCTCTCAAGCTCATTTCAGATATTGAGCATGTTAGAAGCAAAGAGTCTAATTTAAGTATCATTTTTCGTAATAATATTATTTTCCTTGTTTTGTATATTTGCCTCACCATGAAGCATTTTTTTACCACAATACTTTGTTGTAAGGCTTTAAGTTATCCCCCTTATGCTATGATTCCCATAAAGAAACATATCCATTGCTGGCCTTATGTCCTCAGGTTGTTAGGAGGTACAAATAGTCTTTACTGTTACTGATAGCCCATTTACCTGCCTATACATTCAATTATCATATTCCAAGAGTTTAAACACTGTAACTCCAGAAACAGTTCCCAATTTTTATCCTAAAATGACATTAAGATCCACCATTTATACTACATTCCTAGAAAACTATTTTAACTAAGATCACGTTCTATACCACAAAGCAATTTCATAATTTAGCCAAAGACAACTCCACTACTGTGAATAACAAAAATTGCTCTATGAGAACATTTTTATAAGTGTTGTCCATGGTACAATAACTCTAAGGGAGGAGTTATTTGAAGAAAGTATTTCTGCACTATAACTATATTTAATTGTCTAAAATATTACAAATCCTTAGTAAAATTTATAATATTAGAACACAGACTGGTGATTTGGTGGGGCAAAGGCACAAATTATAAATCATTGGGGAGTTTGCCTCTTTGGGGAATAAAGTGTTTCTTTTTAGGAACTTCATGGCCTGTGGGTTAAAGATGCTTTTATGTTCTTGGGTAGAACTTACATAGTAGAGGCAGACCATGCCATTTTGGTGCAGTAGGTATCAAGCACCCAAATTTCCCAATCATGTAAATGAGAATTTAAAAAAAGATAATTGGAGCATTTTTAGATTGTGTGTACATGTGTTTTATAGAAGTGATCTATAAATTATAAGGTAGCAATTTAATCTGAGATAAATGAAAAGAGAAAAACATTCCTTTCTTTGCTTCTATAAGTCATTTAAACAGTGTTTCACACCCCACATTATAATTTCTGATTCTCAGAGTGTGGGTGAGAAGCGGACACCAGGAAAGGAGAATCACCAAGTAGGTGAGAGTAGATGAGAGTCAAAGTTTTATGTTTATCCAGCTAGCTGGAAAATGCTATTAAAATGCTACTACCTCACTCGCCCCACTCCCATGAGCTATTTTTTTTTTTTTTTAATTTCAGATTATGATGGTGGTACATATAATTAAGTTACATGGCTTGCTTTTATAAGGTTAAAGTCCAAGTTGTATGTGTGTCCTTCACCCTGGAAGTGTGCAAATACACCCGTTCAATGTTGCTGTGGAATTTACCCAACCCTTTCCTCCCTCCTCCTGCTTACTTGAATTTTGTTGAGTTTTTCTGTCTTGTGAGCACTTAAGTGTTAATCTACTATCTCCAATTTAGTACCGAGTACATGTTCTGTTTGTTTTTCCATTCCTGTGATAATTTGCTTAGGAGAATCATCTCCAATTTCATCCCAGTTGTTACAAAAGATACATGAGCTATTCTTGAAGCTGATTGGTGGGATTATACCTGCGGTGCATCTTACAAGGGTACATGTGAAACTTAGTAAATGTAGAATATAAATGTCTTAACACAATAACTATGAAAATGCCAGGAAGGCTACGTTAACCATTGTGATGAGAATGTGTCAAACAGTCTATAAAATCAGGGTATGGTGCCTGATGATCGCATTAATGTACACAGCTATGATTTACTTAAAAAAAATCCAATCTTTTCATAGATCAAAAATACTCTCAATGGAAATGAATTTGACTACATATTTCTTAGTGTCCATTTCTGGAATCTTGGTCAGTCAGAAATTTCAGGAATCTCCAATGTATCTTGATGTCATACATTCAAGACAGCCATACCCAAAATATTTTGAATTCTAAACAACAATTGCCATCATCCAAATATTTGGATAATCTTTGGCCCCTGCTTCCTGCCCATCTTCCATGACCAATCAACTGTCAAGCACTGCTAAATCTCTCTCTGGAATGTGCCTATCCTTAACCATCTCGCCACTAGTACCCTAGACTTTTCTCTAGTCTCTTTTAAGTCTTTGCCTAGTTATAAACTTTGTATGCATTATGGTATAGATTTTTTACATACCATCATTGTATTTATAGCTCAGAAAATCACTCCCTTGCTCAAAAGTATCATTCAATGACTCATTGCTTGTGGAACAAAAAGCAAATCCTACACTTTTGAGCTCCAGGCTTCTTAGCTGAGCCCTCCTTAACTAATTACACATTTCAGCAAACTATTCACAAAATAGTTTGCTGAACTGTATAATTTAAATGTATGTTTAATGATTATGAATAAACAAAAATCCCAAATTATTTATAAACTATCAATTGTTTTGTTTTAGAACATACTGCTTTTGCATATTTATAGCTATGCCTTTTTGTTGATTGTTAACCAAATAATGTATAAAAGCCATTTTATTTAAACATTTTAATAGATGAAAAAATTATTTAATTTAAATCTAACTGCTAAATTTCTACGATTAGGGTGAAGTCCTTTTAAGTATAAAAATTCAAATCACAACTTAATGTGGATAATTTCTTTAACACTAATTTTATTTCTCCTAAGCCCTAATCAGGTTTTCTTGTCTGCTAGTCAGCCATTCTTTTTATCAAACCTACACACAAAAACATTATCATTTAAGTGCAAATATATTAGCTTCAAGACATGAATTTGTCTTTAATAGTTTACCCTGTTATAATAAAGAACATGTGAAAATAAGTCAAATAACTCATTAAAAGTGGTTTCTACCTTACAACAGACAATAGCCTTATTTTCTTTATAAAATTACAACTTGATGAACCATAACTAAAGTGTTTTGGTTACTGGAAATTGCTTCAGTCTGTGCCAGAATCATGGTATTTATCAGAAACAATGAACAGAGTCTGGATTTTAGATTAGTTCTTTTCCTAGATAAAACAGTTATAACCTCCACTCTAGCAAGACTGTGGTATACAGTCGTCCTCCTTCATCCATGGGGGATATATTCCACGACTCACAGTGGATATTCAAAACTTGTGATAGTACTTAACCCTTGGAAAGCAAAAGTATGGATAAGGAGGGACTATTATGTTATATTATTGCATAATACCAAATGAAGACACTCCCAAGTGAAATGGTTTACACAGAGCTAAAAACATAACCCCCCCCCAAATAATATCATTTTACCATAAGGACATTTACACTCAGATGTTTATAGTGGCTCAATTCATAATCACAAAAATGTGGAAACAATCCAAGTGCCCATTAACATATAAATGGATTACTAAACTGTGGCATATGTATACCATGGAGTACTATTCAGCCATAAAAAAAGATGGAGAAAGGTACAGAGTTTACATCTTTTATTTACCTGGGTAGAGTTGAATAACATTCTCCTTAGTAAAGTATCTCAAGAATGGATATGGCTTTTATACACTATTTGGTTAGCAATAAATAAAAAGGCATAGCTGTAAATATCCAGTATACACAATACTAAAATGAAACCAACAGATCAGTGATTTTCAATTGGTGTGCCACAGCACACTGGTGTTTTATGAGAGAATCTTAAGTGTGCTGCAAAACTTTTTAAAGAGCATTAATTAAGTTATTTTTGAAAGACATTCAAAGCATGGTTAAGTATATATTTTTTAACTTTTTTTTTAACATAATTTAGTTGTGCAGCAAAAGTTTAACTATAGGTTCAAGTGTGCCATGAGATTAAAAAAAAAAAAAAAGGGTTGAAAAACACTGCAATTGATAAAGAACTACAGATCCAAATGACAGAAAAACAAATTCAAATTCAAGGAGGGGGGGAAAGGGAAAGGAAAAAAGGGAGGAAGGAAGGAGATTGGTAAGCTCTCACCTAATGGGTATACACAGCACACCCCCTGGGTGAAGGGCTCCACTACAAATTGAACTTTACCTAACAAATGCAAACAATGTAATCTAATCATTCGTGCCCTTTTATTAATCTGAAATTTTATGAAAAGAAAGGAAAAACATGCATCTTATGTACTCAATAGTAATTTGAAACTAGTAGATATACAACTAAAGACCCACAGCAGAGGAAAAACACAACTAAATTCAAGAAGGGAGGATGGGAAGGGGCTCAGTAAGCTCCAACCTAACAGGTACAATGTAGGGCTGAGTCCTTCACCCAGAAAGTGAAGGATTCAGATACAACTCAGACTTCCTAGCAAATGCAAGCAATGTAACCCAATCATATGTATGCTTATAGTAATGTGAAATAAAGAAATAATAAAATTTGTGATAGTACTAAAACCTTGGAAAGCAAAACAAAGGATAAAGGTAGATTACTATATTAGATTATTATTGCATATGCCAAATGAAGAAATTCAACACTTTCAAGTGAAGTGGTTTGTGCAGAGCTAAAGACCTAAAAACTATACTCTCTAAACTCATACCCTCATTTACTGAGCATCTGCTGTGTGCACTAGGTGAAAGGAAAACAAAAGATACTTGCTTGCTAAGAGATCACAGTCAAAGAAATAATTACTTTTCAAAGGATTAAATGATATAAAAATTATAAAAAATGCTCAGCCTTATATACTGAGAAGTATTATGTGATATTATTCATATAAACCACAGTAACAAAATATTGCATACTTTATTCTCTAGTCCATAAGGGTATCAGTTCATATTTAGCATGTAAGCACCAAATACAAAATAAGTAATAACAACTTTCCTTACTATTATTATAAAATTATTTGTTCCAGATCAGGTTATCTGCAAAGCTGGATCAGCAATCAAATGATATCCACTATTCAAAAATATAACCTGCAATATATATTAATTATATGAAAAAAGCCAAAACTATCATGATTGATGGTGCATAACATCATTTAAAAAAAAAGTTCTAATTGCAGCTACACAGATACTTTCACCAATATTTCTATGAGAAATACACCAATGAGCCAGGTCTCAGTCTATGTAAGACCAAAACTTTGTCTCCAATTCTATGTACTGGCGACCTTCTGTTTAGTTGTAAATCATTCAGAAATGATTGCGTGCACACTCCCTCAGTATGGAAGTGCTTATAATGAATGAAAACATACTCCATTTGGTGATGCTAAGATTATCTATTGAATAATCTATTCACAATCTACCAATGATATACTTTTCAAAATTTTATTCCTAATATTTCATAGACCTATCCAAACTAAAGCTAGATCAAACTAGCTGTTGGACAAGAGAAAAGCTCTGATTTAATTACATCTAACAAAGAAATCTAGTTTAAGGTTTTGTGGTAGGCTTATCTTTAACAATTGATAATACAGTTGATGAAATAGGTTTTAAAAAGGAGATATGAATCAAGACTGGGTGAAATCATCAAACACACAGGTACATAGATGGAGGAAAGGCAAGAAGAGATTAATTTCATATTCTCTTTCAAGGTAAATGGTATAACCAAGAGTGATTTGTAAGGTTCCTTCCAGCTGGTGGATTCAAAGAAGGCTAAATGAGAGAAGTTTTTATCTCATTGATCAGTGAAAGGCTCTATATTTTCTCAAGCCAGGAAAACAAAAAGTGAAAAATAGAAGATGTTACAAGGCAACTAGTAAGTGATGAGAAAAAATCATTTAGTACTTTTAGAAACACTTACAGTGAGAGACTTTAGGGAGGGAAAAAGAGAGAGAAGGTTATTAGGAGCACAGGAATGATGTAAATACCAGGTTAGACCAGTTTCCTATACTACATATATACTCAACTGAGCCTGCACTCCAATTTATGATTCTCATAGTGTTTGATTCTGAAAATATAGTGTTCTAAAATACAATATTTTCAATATAAACCTCTTAAATCTAAAACATAATCAAGCCCATGTACCTGCCACAATGGGAAGCAGTGTCCAGAGATCACAACTTTCCTGTACTTTGTCTCCAAGTTTAAAATGCCAACATTCAGACTATAGTAACTTGCTGAATAATCAAGTATAGTGCTCAACTACTGAGTGGCATAGACAAGCTGTTACTTTACTGTTATTATTTCACTAAATAGATGTTAATGAACACCTCAGATTTCAGCATTTGCCCCTGTACCTGCCAAAGACTGAAGGGCGATTATCAAGGCAACAACCACACAGTGATATGCCACAGATCTGTAATACATTTTCAAGATTGATTAAAGTTTCTCAACAATCTGTGTTATTTTACTTCCTAGAGACATGTGAAAACCTTCTAGTTGTTTATTACTTTCCGGTGCCTTTATTTTTTATATTAAGAAAATCAATGAATTTTTATTTTATTTTTATGTTTTATTTGATTTTGAACAGCTTTTTAAACAATTGCAAATTTTTTGAGAAGGTGGAAAGAAATGAATCCTTTGACATTATTTCTTCAATTCTTTAATGTAATAAAATGCAACCAACATCAACAATCTTGTATTATACACACACTCGATACCAATGGATTAATTTTGTATTATACAAGCAGCTTTGATATCAATGGAGTAATTTTGAATGCTTCTGCTTGTTACATCAAACTTTATTAATAAAACAAATTTGATTACTTTATTCAAAAGGTGGCACTACTGCTTATCAACTTTTACTGAGAGCATTGAACCATACAATCATCTCAAAACAGCCTGCATTTTAAGAAGGCCAATAAATAAGGAATTTTTGTTATGACTAATATATTAAATTTTATTCATATCTACATTTTGTGATTGTATATACTTTAAAAATCAATTTATTCAATACATTTGTGCTTACTTTGTAAAGCTTAGAGCACAATAAAAGTTCTAGTAGTATGCCTTGTTTTATGATATTTTCTACACAACTCCAGATTATAATGCTGTCACTGGATAATTCTACCTTTTAATAAGATTTCTAAGAAATTATTATTGCAAGGGCTGAGAACTGCCTATGTGATACTATTAGAATTTTACTCCTATCACAAAGAAGAAAAAAAACTATTAGAATTTTCGAGCATAAAACTGCTGGCCCAGAGATTAATAAATACAGCTTAATTATGAGAATGTAAAGTCATAGAACAACTTGGGATAATCAGAACACTTTCTTACAATGTTTTTGTAAGCTCAGCATGATTGTGTGCAACTAGAATATGGCAGACAGAATAATGGCCTCCAAAAGATGTCCACATCATAACCCTTAGGAACTTGCGTCTATATGATTACATGCTAAAGGAGGCTTTGAAAATGTGATTAAGCTTAAGAACCCTGATATGGGATATTGTCTTGTTTTATCCAGGTGTTCCAATCTAATCATATGAATTCTTAAAGTGGAAAAAGACAGAGAATGTATCAGAAAGCAAAATGAAAAGAATTCATCCTACTATTGCTGGCTTTGAAGATAGAAGAAAGGAGCCAAAAACCATGGAAGGCAAGAAGCCTCTAGAAGCTGAGATTGTCCATTAGCTTACAGCCACCAAAATGATGGGACTCCTATGACCACAAAGAACTGAATTTTGTTAATGAAGGGAATTAACAAAAAATTGATTCTCTTCTGGGGGCCTCAGACCTGCTGACACTTTTATCTTAATCCAGTGAGACCAGTATCAGACTTCTGACCTAAAAAAAACACAAAACTGTAAGATAAATTTGTGACATTTTAGGTCATTAGTGTGCATTAATTATCTAGGGCAATAGTAGAAAACTAATACATGGAGGTTTTTTATTCATTAAATGCTTGTTTGGACACAACTAAGCTTAGGACAATAATTTCCACACATACTGACAGGGAAAGTACCCTTGGAAGGCATTAACATAAGCACACCAGCTATAGCACTGCCCATGGGTAGCTAATTACCATGAGGGGAAAAGATGGGTAATCAATGATAGTGAATCATTCATAGTACCCAACAACGGGTAAGATCACTCTGCATTCAGTCAACCTAAGACAGGGACCAAACCATTGATGTTTGTATCCCCATGATGGGTAAGGCTGAAACTGCAAGAGCAGGCAACCTAAGACAGGGGCTATGTTTTTCCGCCATACAAAAAACAAAAGAGGGAATTGTTGGGCCCTGCCATGTGCCTGAGGCCTAGTGCAACTTCCAAAGCCTGACTAGAAGTAGATCCATCGAGCTACTTCCACGTAGCAATGACTCAGCAAGGCCCGCCTGAAACTGCCTTTACCTAGATACAGCCAACGTGTTACCATGCCACTGGCCCGACCCTGTCACACACCTCTTTCTCGGCCTTCTTTCCCCGCCCTTTCTCCACAATAAAAAAATAATAATAATAAATAAATATTAAAAAAATAGTAAGAAAAAGTATGTTCAACCTTCATGTTTAGGGCCAAACTGACTTAGGATGTGTTCTGACACCAGGCCAATGGCCCAAGATAAGGCTACTTAGTGGTAAAAGTGAGACGTAAAGTAAGGTAGAAAAATGTCTGACTTGCCCTGAGGTATAAGCTCTTATTTAACTTACACAGCCATCCACTTATATAGTAAAGAGGATAAGGCTGGGAATGATAGTGACAAGGTGCAGTAAAATAAAGGTTCGCTGAGGGCTGTTGACCCTATAGAGATGGGAAGGAGATGAGGAGGTACTTTGCATGGGTCCCTGAAGACACTTGGTACTGAGGTTTCCCATTAAATCCATGGACTGCTGGGCACTGAAAATCCAATTTGCAATTTTCTTTACCTTTGAGGAAGAGACAAGAAGTGTGGAAGGAGAGGAAGACAGAGAAGCTGAAGCTTTTTCTGTCTCAACTAGTAAACCACTAGGAGAAAAAGGATGTGACAGCTACCCTGAGTTTTACTGAATGGGACTTGGCAGTTAATACATAGAGAGGCCACAGTCTTTAGCAATTGAAAGAATGAATTATCCAATAGACTAACTTATCAAATTCATTAAAATTATTTCCATTTACATCAACTTGCCAGAATAACTCATGTATTTAAACTTGACCATAGAAGCCCACAACTTATGTCAAAAATAATAAGTAGGCAATTTGTTGACTGAATACTTACCACCTGCAGGGTAACATAGGATATGCTTTCTAAATTATTTAGTTAGTGAAGTTGAGGGTCACAATAATTCTAGACATTACTCCATTTTTCAGAGAAGTACATTAAGGATTGGAGATATTGAAAAACTTGCCTGATAACGTTAAGTTTGTAAATAATACAAATGTTTGTTCATATATGCTTTCATCTGACTGACAGCAAAGCCTGGTTGTGGTTCATATTTCTAGATGTCCTGACTTTTAAGATCAATTGGAAATTAATATTTTATTCTCTTACTCCTTGAATATTGGCTCCATTTTCTCCCAAGCATGGAGAATACCCAAACAAACACTTCTGTGGGTAACATTCAGCCTGCAATCTGGCTGTTTGCAACTTCTGCTGAGTCTAATAGCATACAGTTTATAGAAAGAGCATGAGCATATCAGTCCAGCAAGTGGGTTAAGAATATAGAGATAGAGACTACTTTCATGTTTATGTAATCCCATATGGCATTCTCTTGTAGTACCTTATAAATATTCATTGTATGCATTTTATGTGAGTGGCACTATGCTAGATACTAAGGATACAACAATAAATAAGAGATAAGGCATCTTTTCTCATTGGAAAGAGACAAGAAGCAAATAAAATTTCATATAATAGATTGGATACTTTTTCTTCCATTCTTGAGATACTTTGGTAAGAAGAATATGTTCCAGTTCCATCCATGTAAACATGAAAGAGAAACTTGTTACAGCCCACATCACTGAGAATGAATGGAAAAGACTCCAGACTCAAAGCCACTCTGTCCACAACCTCCATCTAGGCAAATCACTTCTACAAAGGATCTTTTATGGAGAATGTAATCTGATGAGACTTTGAAAGAATGGGGAGCTTCATGAAAAATGATCTTGGCATTTTGCTTGCTTTGCTTGCTTCAGGCTTCTGTTTTGATTTCATGATTCCATACTTCAAAGTAGGAAAGGAGGGTGAAGGTTGATGGAAGCTGCTAATTCTCTGACTTCATTTCTCAGTATTTCTTGCTTCTCTCCACACCCCTACTTTGTCTCCTTAATCTCAAGACCTTCTTCCATGGTGACTCTCCATCTAGGCAGCCTTCATGAGACTCATGTGCCCTTCCACCCACATGCACAATATGCTCTAAACTTTGTTGAAGAGCAAGAACTTTGTTGTCTAATTGCACCTCATCGTCACAGAAGTTATGTTGTCTGCTTGTCATAAGATCAGACCTCTGGAGGACAGAAAATGTGCCTATTTTCTCTTCATACCTCATGGCAAATGATATTTTCTAAATTAAAAAATATATATTTAGCTCCTCTCTCCCTTTCTCTACCATCATGGTGTGTGCAATTAACTCTGTTTCTCACCATGTCTTCTCACAAGGCTTTCAGAATCAAGAGATTTCTGGCCAAGAAACAAAAGCAAAATTGTCCCACTCCCCAATGGATTTGAATGAAAACTGGTAATAAAATCAGGTACAGGCTTAGCACCTGTAGCTCAGCGGCTAGGATGCCAGCCACATACACTAGAGCTGGTGGGTTTGAATTGGGCCCAGGCCTGCCAAACAATGACAGCTACAACCAAAAAATAGCTGGGCATTGTGGAGGATGCCTGTAGTCCCAGTTTTGTGGGAGGCTGAGGCAAGAGAATCGCTTAAGCCAAGAGTTTGAGGTTGCACACTCTACCAAAGGTGACCTAGTGAGACTCTGTCTCTAATAAATAAATAAAATAAAATAAAATCAGTTACAACTCACAGAGGCAACAATTGAGGAAGACCCAAGCTGGGTCTGTAAGGAATCATACATGAGATGATACACATACTTATGCTGTATCAAGGTCACTATCCCCTTGCCATATCAAGCTGAAAACATCATTATGATCTGAGTAGTCAGACACATTTCATTGGGAAAATGATTTTTCTCTTTGTTTATAACCTCTGCACTAATATACTGGTAAGTATGTTCTCCTGGTCATGATCTCAAGATCATTTTTATTTGGAAAAAATATGTATTTAGGTGGTAGGAGTAGTCAATTATTTTTAAAAAATGGTTACATGTCTGGCTCCTGCTCTCACAGCCATTGCAGTACATTGAGCTTCATAGAGACAGTGCCGGGACAAAAAAATAACTAAACATGGGCAAAGGTGATCCTATGAAGCAGAGAGGCAAAATGTCATTATATGCATTCTTTGTGCAAACTTATCAGGAGGAGCACAAGAAGAAGCACCCAGATGCTTCAGTCAACTTCTCAGAATTTTCTAAGACGTGCTCAGAGAGGTGGAAGACCATGTCTGCTAAAGAGAAAGGAAAGTTTGAAGATATGGCAATGGTTGACAAGGCCCGTTATGAAAGAAAATGAAAACCTATGTCCCTCCTAAAGGGGAAACAAAAAAGAAGTTCAAGGATCCCAATGCACCCAAGAGGCCTCCTTTGGCCTTTTTCTTGTTCTGTTCTGAGTTATCGCCCCAAAATCAAAGGAGAACATCCTGGTCTATCCATTGGTGATGTTGCAAAGAAGCTGGGAGAGATGTGCAGTAACAGTGCTGCGGATGACAAGCAGCCTTAGGAGAAGAAGGCTGCAAAGCTGGAGGAAAAATAGGAAAAGGATATTGTTGGATACCGAGCTAAAGGAAAGCCTGATGCAGGAAAAAGGGAGTCAGTGAGGCTGAAAAAAGCAAGAAAAAGAAGGAAGAGGAGGAAGATGAGGCAGATGAAGACGATGAAGAGGAGGAGAAAGATGAAGAAGATGAAGATGAAGAAGAAGATGATGATGATGAATAAGTTGGTTCCAGAGCAGTTTCTTTTTTTTTTTCTTGTCTATAAAGCATTTAACCCCCCCTGTACACAACTCACTCCTTTTAAAGAAAAACATTGAGGCTTGGTGTCTGTGGCTGAAGCGGCTAAGGCACCAGCCACATGCACCTGAGCTAGCGGGTTTGAATCCATTCTGGGCCCACCAAACAATGATGACAGCTGCAACCAAAAAAATAGCCAGGTGTTGTGGTGGGCGAGTCCCAGCTGCTTGTGAGGCGGAGGCAGGAGAATCATTTGAGCCCAGAAGTTGGAGGTTGCTCTGAGCTGTGATGCCACAGCACTCTACCCAGGGCGACAGCTTGAGGCTCTGTCAAAAAAAAAAAAAAAAAAAAAAAAATTGAAATGTAAGGCTGTGTAAGATTTGTTTTTAAACTGTACAGTGTCTTTTTTTGTATAGTTAACACACTACTGAATGTGTATTTAGATAGCCCTGTCCTGGTGGTGTTTTTAATAGCCACTAGCCTTGCCTGGTACAATATGGGGGTTGTAAATTGGCATGGAAATTTAAAGCAGGTTCTTGTTGGTGTACAGCACAAAGTAGTTATATATGGGGATGATAATTTTCATTTTCAGTTGTGTCTGATGCAGCTTATATGAAATAATTGTTCTGTTAACTGAATATCACTCTGTAATTGCAAAAAAAAAAAAAGTTGCAGTTGTTTTGTTGAAAAAGAAAATTCATATAATATGCATTTTATAATAAGAAGGGGGCAAGGTTGTGAGGGAGGGGAAAGGTGTAACAAAGTCTCGAAGGATTATCCTTATTAGAATAATTGATATCTAACTTCATATATAAAATAGTTCAGTATATAAAACTTGCCAAGACATGAGAAACCATCACCTTTTCTGGAAACTGGAGATTGTGAACAACATGGTCCAATAGAATAAAGGCCCAGATGATAAAAGCCATGCTTGGAGACCTGGGAAGACACCAATTCACTTGGAGATTTGAAAACCATACTGATTCCATATTGAGTATAGACTATATCTTAAAGAAAGTGAGGAACAAAGAAATTTTGAGGAGATACACCACAATTAAATGTGTATTTTGAAATCATCTATCTAGCCACGCTGTAGAGAAATTGATTGGAAAGATGGAGACTGAAGTCACGGAGAGCAAATAGAAGGTAATCTCTAGAATGGGACAGAAGATAATTTGCCTATGATAGCTTCATTAATGGTAAATGTGCATGGTCAGAGAAGAAAAGTTCTTAGGAAAAATAATCAATAGGTTTCCATGGGTTGAAGGGGCTAAGGGAGATTTCTGCTTTAAGGTGTCAAGTACAGTGAATGGAAACAGAGAGAGACAGGTACATCAGGTCTTGAAAGCCTTGCAATATTCTTTAAAATTCCTCAATAGCCCAGAGCTACAGAAGTCAAAGAGGGGTATTGATTGAGAATTGGAGTTTCATTATGTAGGTGAGTGGTGGGAACGACATTGTATGAAGTCTAAGTTGGACAGAGAAGAAAGAAAAAACGAGAGATAATGAATAGAAAACAAGCATAGGAACTTCTAGAGCAGTGATTTTCAAAAGTGGGTATGCTGTGGTGCACTGGTGTGCCGTAAGGTGAACATGTTTAAAGATCATTAATTAAATTGCGGTGGCTCACGCCTGTAATCCCAGCATTGTAGGAGGCTGAGGAGGGAGAATTGCTTGAGCTCAGGAGTTCGAGACTAGACTGAGCGACAGTGAGACCCCGACTCATGAAAAAAATGAAAAAACCCAGCTGGGTGCGGGGGGCCAGCGCCTGTAATCCCAGCGCTTCCGGAGGCTGAGGTAGCAGGGTGCCCGCAGCTGGAGTCTGAGGTTGCCATGAGCTACCACGCCTACTGCACTCTGCTCAGGGGCATAGGGTGGGACCCTGCCTCAACAACAACAAAAAAAAAAGAAAGAAAAAGTTCAAAAAACAGTGAGTATATTCTTTCCTTTTACTTTCTTTTTTTTTTTTTAAATCAACATAATTAAAGTGTGCCGTGGAAGTTTAACTATAGGTTCAAGTGTGTTGTGAGACAAAAAAGCTTGAAAATCACTGCACTCGAGACAGGATTCATACTCCTCATTTCTGGTTCTGCACATAAGGAGTTTGGAGCTTGGAAGTCATTCTCATTGTCTACAAAAGAAAAAAGAATGTGAACAAACTGGATTTCAACAATTCTTTTTAAGGATTGAGATCATAAAGCACAGTACTGTTCCCAAAAATCAAAGAAACAAGTAGATACAGAGAATTTTAGCTGAGCACAGCAGAAGCTCAGGATGAGAAATCTCAGCAGGATCCAGTACCAGGGTGGGAAAACCTGAACCATACCAAATGTATTAACAGAGACACAATGTGGGTAAATTGGAGAGGTAAAGCTTCTGGAAGTTGGGGGGGGGGGGCAGTCTTTGGGTACCCCTGCACTGTAGTAAGTTTTACCTCCATAGCTGGGCCAGTTTCTCACAGCGAACAGCAACAACAATCCCCGTGGCTTAGGCAAGCATCAGCGAAGGGGTTCAGGGAAGTAGTGTTTTGAAATATGCCTAGAAGACCATGTTCTTTTTTTCTTTTTTCCTTTTTTTTTTTAATTAATTCATATACACATAGATCATGTATACATTAATGCTTTTATGAGATAGCCTTCAAGGGAAAACAGCTTCCTAGAGCCTAGCTGGGGAAAGGGAAACACCCAGTCCTAGTTTGCTTTAGTCTTCATGTCTTCCCAAAAGGGGAAAAAAGCCAGAAAACAAAACAGAAAAGCACAGTGTGAGACCTGTCCTCGGATAATAGACAGGGGACGTCTAAATGAGCTGTGGGTCAAGAGACATGGCAGAACTTAATGAGGAAGCTGAGCTCTTCTAAGGACTCTAAGGACGTGGTCCAAGGGAAGGACATTTGAACTTAAGATTTCAGAAGCAGACTCAACCCGGGGTGCTGACTAATCCAGAGCAGATCATCAGACACATTTAAAGGAGCATTTAGGAAAGGGACAAAATAGCTGACTAGTAATGAGTGCAAAGCATTTAGAAAGACTGGACAGCTGGCCAGATTACAAAACAAGTGTTTAAATGTTATTCCACAAATGACCCGACCAAATGTCTATTGGTCGGGTGGTGGTAGACATTCAGAAACTCTCCCATAATTATCATATTCATAAAGGTCAGGCCCTACAGTCAGACACCACTATAGTAAAAAAAATCAAAGATAAAATGGTAGGTGATACACATTTATGGGAAAGCTCTAAGGTTTTATTATCTTGGGGACTAGAATTAATCAGGTAATGCAGTTATTTTTGTTCTTCCTCGGGGTACAAAAGTGTTATTTTGTCTACTTGTTGCTGTTTTTTCCCTGACTGCAGTGTATGAACTCTGTAATTCTGTTGAAAGAGGACAAAGTGTCAGTTATTTTTTATTCTGCAAGTTTCACTTCTAGTGCAATACTGACTAAAAATCATGACAATTGCTTCCTCGTTCTAGCTGACCCTAATGACCTCACAATTATCTGCACACTACCTTGTCCTTTTCAAATAAATAATGGGAAGTGATTGCACATCATGAGGACTCTCTTCTTAGAAAATCATAAAGGTCAGAAAATAGTCATTACTTCTTTTTTAACCTAGTAGATAGCATCCTATTATAAAATCATTCAACTAATACTGTGAGTCTAACTTAAGCTATTTTGTAGTATTGCCCCAAAGCACCTTTTAGATATTTGCTGTAGAAAATGAAAAAATAAAATCAGATTCTCAAACAAAAAATTCGAAATCACAGATCTACGGTTTTCTAGTACATTTCATATTAGCTTATGTGGAGGGAGACTTCCCTTTTACAGAAGAATGTGCATAAGTTTTATGAGAGTTAGCTGCTACTTTTAAGTTAAGCCTTTATTATTGCCAAAACAATTACCTCAAAATCAAGTTAGGTAGGTAAGTAGATGTATGGATGGACAGATGGATGAATACAGCAAGAGAAAGAGAAAGAAACAAATGAGCACTAATTAATACTAGTTACCATATCTGCATTCAAGTATGGTATCTACAAAATGGAGGATTATTTTCACTGTCTCCGTCTGTTTATGTTGCTGTGAAGTAATACCTGCAGCTGGGCAATTTGTAAAGAGAAGACCTTTACTTGGCTCACAGTTCTATAGGCTGTACAAGAAGCATGGAACCGGGTTCTGATTGACTTCTGCTAAGATCCTCAGGTTGCTTCCACTCATGACAGGAGGCAGAGAGAAAGGGAGGAAGAGAGCCAAATTTTTGTAAACAAACAACTCTTAGGGGGACTCTTGTCAGAACAAATATGGCAAGAACTCACTCATTCCTGAAAGGACCTCACCAAACCATTTATGAGAGATCCACCCCCATGCCCATGCACTCCCCATTAGGCCCCACCTCCAACATTGAGGTTGGATCAGATTTGAATGTGGGGTATAGAAGGTCAAATATCTGAACTACGTACTCAGCTATTACAGTGGCTATAACAATATATAGAAAGAGATTTTATATAATGTTACCTAAATTCAATTTATATTTGTTATGAACTGAAATGTAAATGGTAATATGAATGAGAGCCAGGATCAAGTATGACACATATTATAAGTCATATTTGTACCCACAAAAGTTCCCCTGAGAATTGTTGACAAGAACCTGGCACCTTTGCTTCCCCTCTCTTTTCCTCTCTGCTTCCTGTCCTGAGTGGAAGCAGCCTGAGGGCCTGGGCAGAGAGGTCAGGAAGTTCCATGCCTGGTTCCATGCTTCTTGAACAGCCTTCTGAACTGTGAGGCAACCAAACCTCTCTCTTTATAAAGAGGGGATATTGACAGAGACAGAGAAGAGAAGGAAGAATAAAAGTTGAGAGTTAAAAAAAAAAAAAAGGAAGAAGTGATTATTTTTTATTGTGTTCAGTGAAAGCCAGAGTATCACATAGAGGAAAAGATGGTGGAGACCACCGGGGAGAAGCAAGGGCAGAAGAGGGAGGGCACAGGGAGAGTCTACCTGGAGTCTACTAATGTAGATGGTGATGAATGTGAATGCAGACTTCACATTTCTCAGGTAGGACCAAAAAGAGAGAAAGCAGATGGGAAAATTACAAAGAAGTTCCTTAAAAGACTTGATGATGTGAGATGATGTGAGAAGTAGGGAATACTCATTAAAACAAAATTGAAAGATACTGTATGCGAATGAGTCAGAATTCTTCAATTCTTTTTTTTTTTTTAATTTCATTTTATTTTTTTATTATAGATAAAAATATGCACCATAGATGTGGCCCAACCCATTACCCTCCCTCCACCCAAACCCCCCCTCCCTTCCCCTTCCTTGGTCCTTTCCCCATAGTCTTGTGGTATAGTTGGGTTATAGCCTTCATGTGAAAGCTATAGTTTAGCTTCATAGTAGGGCTGAGTACATTGGATACTTTTTCTTCCATTCCTGGGATAC
>CAUYPK010048330.1:0-38745 GCA_963574355.1 Loris lydekkerianus | reverse complement strand
TAATATATTATTGTTAAAATTATATGCTTTTGTGTGAGTGTTTGTCTGTTTTGGCAGGTCACTGCGTGGTGTGGCTCTCTGACTCTCACAGTTTAAAATTTTGGCTCTTTGTGTCGAACTTGTTCGCCACCCCTGCCATAGCACTCTACCCAAGATGACAGCCTGAGACTCTGTCTCAAAAAACAAACAAATGAAAAAGAACAAAACAAAACCAATGCTGAGGGAGATGAGAAATAAACAGAAAGAAGTTGGGTCCTTGGCACATTTTTTGAGTTTACATGAAGTCAGCCCCATGCCTGAACTGTTTGGTTATGTGAGCCAACAAATTACCTTTATTTTTAAAGCCATTTTGGGTTGGAGTTTCTGTTACTTGCAACATAAAGTTGTCCAGCTAATTCAAGCCTCCATAAGCGATGCCATAATAAATGCAGACCTTCTGGTGAGATAAAATTGGCGAGGCACAGTGGTTCTAGCACTTTAGGAGGCCAAGGCAGGAGCATTGCTTGGAGTCAGGAATTTGAGACCAGCCTGTGCAATAAAGCGAGACCTTGTCTCTACAAAAAATAGAAAAATTAGGCGGGTGTGGTGGCATGCAGCTATAGTCTCAGCTGTTGGGGAGACAGAGGCAGGCAGATCGATTGAGCCAGGAGTTGAGGTTGCAGTAAGCTACAATGATACCATTGCACTCTAGTCTGAGAGACAGAGCAAGACCCTATCAAAAAAAAAAAAAAGAAAAGAAAAAAAGAAGAAGGAGAAAGAGGTTGGGCACGGTGGCTCACACCTGTAATCCCAGCACTCTGGGAGGCTGAGGCAGGTGGATTCCCTGAACTCACAGGTTCAAGACCAGAGCAATACACCCCCTCATTTCTAAAAATAGCTGGGTGTTGTGTCGGGTGCCTGTAGTCCCAGCTATTTAAGAGGCTGAGGCAAGAGATTCACTTGAGCCCAAAGTTTGAGGTTGCTGTAAGCTGTGATGCCATGGCACTCTACCCAGGGTAACAAAGTGAGATTCTGTCTCCAAAAAAAAAACAAAAAAAAAGAGAGAGAGAGAAGGAAGGGAGGGACGGGGAAGAAAGTATGAAAGAAAAGCAAGAAAGCAAGCAAGCAAGAAAGATCATTAGCAGTTTCTGTGGCGTGTGTACCATAAGTTCAGCAGCTTATAGGGCCAAGAGAATGGGAAGGAGGGAGTTTGGCATCCCCAGGTGAGTGGGAGTCCTGACTGAAGATAGAATGATGTGGACTTATCCACAAGGGGAGGGACTATGCCCTGGGTCATAGTATTAAGACCATCCCTGCATAAGTCAGAGAAAGAGGCCAAGTTTGTCTTATTACACCTAAAGTGAGTAGAGAAAAGCCAGCACACTGAGCAGTCAAGAGCAGGCTTACGCCTCAAAGTCTCTCGATGCCCAGAAGCAGGGGTACAAATTTCTTTTTTTTTTTTTTTTTTGAGACAGAGTCTCACTATGTTGGCCTTGGTAGAGTGCCCTGGCGTCACAGCTCGCAGCAATGTCAAACTCTTGGGCTTAAGTGATTTTCTTGCCTCAGCCTCCCGAGCGGCTGGGACTACAGGTGCCTGCCACAACACCCAGCTATTTTTTGGTTGTAGTTGTCACTGTTGTTCAGCAGGCCCAGGCCAGTCTCGAACCCACCAGCTTCGGTGTATGTGGCCAGCGGCCTACTCACTGAGCTACAGGTGGCACCAGGGGTACAAATTTTTTATAAGATGCTTTCAGTAGGGGAGGGGAAGTCCTTAATGCAAGTTGAGTTTCATAAAAGCCAACACCTGCTAGGTTAGATCTATAGGGCAAGGGGAGTGCTTACAAGGGAGAGCTGTGGTTTCACAGGATTTTGCAGTTTTTGCTAAATTCTGCAGCTTTCAGCTGAGCTTAATGGGAGGGAGTGTTGAAAGCCCTTAGTAAAGTCCTTAGCAAAATGGAGTAAGTCTGGCTCTATGTACAAAATGGAGTTAAGGCGTTACAGTCTCAGTCTGCTCACTTCTTATCATTCCCATTTTCTCTCTATAAAGTAAAGATGCTTCGAGGCCTGTCTAGT
This sequence comes from Loris lydekkerianus, assembly GCA_963574355.1. Classification (NCBI taxonomy): domain Eukaryota; kingdom Metazoa; phylum Chordata; class Mammalia; order Primates; family Lorisidae; genus Loris; species Loris lydekkerianus. The sequence continues at coordinate 36,693 of CAUYPK010048330.1, read as the reverse complement.
TCCAGCATTCTATATATCTTAGTTTCCATAGAAAGAGCACAGGTTTGGAAACTCCACATAGCTGAGTTCAAATCCTGCCAGCATCCACTGTGCAACCTCAGCCAAGATACTTACCCTCTCTGAACCTTTGTTCCTGAACAATAAAATGGGGATATCAATGGTAACTTCCATAAGATTTTTGTGAGGCCTAAATGAAATACCACTATCCCATTCCACCACCCTTCTCTGTAAATGTAGAACAACTATAGGTGGCCAATCAAGTGTGGCCGCTGCTTTTGTAAATAAAGTTTTATTGAAACACAACAATGCTCTTTCATTGATATATTGCCTATGGCTGCTTTCTAGCTACCAGAGAAAAGTTGAGTAACTGCAACAAAGACTGTAAGGCCCACAAAGCCTAAAGCATTTATGACCTGGCCCTTTACAGAATAAACTGGCTGACCCTTGATATAGAACATAAAGGCTTGAACTAGTTTAAGGAATTTCAAGCATTAGTCATGAGGTAGGGGAAACATCCTGAAGATATGAAGGAAATTCTTAATGTCCCTCAGGGCTTTCACAATGACTCTGAGGGCAATTTAAACATAGAAACATGCCCTCTGGGAGGCCAAGGAAGGAAGATTGCTTGAGCTCAGGAGTTCCAGACCAGCCTGGGCAAGAGCAAGACCCCATCTCTACTAAAAATATAAAAACTAGCCAGGCATTATGGCAGGCACGTATAATCTCAGCTACTTGGGAAGCTAAGGCAGGAGGATCACTTGAGCCCAAGACTTTGGGCTCAAAGGTTGCTGTGAGCTGTGATGATGTCACAGCACTCTACCTAGGGTGACAGTGTGAGACTCTGTCTTAAAATAAATACATAAATAAAAAATAATATAAAAATAAACAAATAAATAATAAACACAGAAACACATACATGCTGATGTTTATGGCCACTCTGTTTTACACATACTGACCATTTTAATCCTTATTACTATTTCATAAAGTTGGTAATATTATAATCCCCATTTTACAGATGAAAAAACTGAGGCATGAGTGATTAAGTAGCTTGTCCAAGGCCACATAGTTAGAAGGGTGATGTTGAATCCCTGGCTCTCTGGCTAGTAACTACTGGCTGTGATCTCCCTGCAGCTATCACCATACGTGATCCTGATCCACCTGGACATAGTTGCTGAAAGGAGCTCTAGCAGGGCATGGCCTGTGCTTCCAGGGTCATGTGGATTGTCTCTGTTGGCCCTGAGAATGCCTATTCCTCCTGGGCACTGCCCCTGTCCAGTGTAGTCTCAGCCTACCTGATGGCAGGTTTCTCCCTCTTGTGATGATCACACAATCACATAGCCTGCACTGCTCCCACCTCGGCTCTGCCAGGATCTGAGCAGGGCTGCTTTGACTCTTCAGCTACATTTTTTCCTTAAATTTTTGTGGAGATGTGGGTCTCACTATATTAGACCAGGGTAGTCTCAAACTCCTGGTCTCAAGCAATCCTCCTTCCTCTGCTTCCCACAGTGCTGAGAGTACAGGTGTGGGCCACGGCACCTAGGCTCGGCCATCCTTTGATGCTTAGGAGCTGGTTAGCTCCCTAGGTGCGAGGGTTTTTTTTTTAAGGCAAGCATGAAACAAAGTTTATTGAGGAAAAGAAAAGTAGGTATGCATTCACCACACACAGCAAATGGGTCTGGGTGTGAGTTCTCTGTCAAGAACGGCAGAGAGAGGCTTGCTGGTGGGGACTGGGCCCCCTGTCAGCAGTCTTCGTGTGGGAACCCAGGTGAGAGAAAATGGGTAGCTACAAGGGACCAATGTACTCACTTCTAAACTAGAAACTCTCAGTACACCAAGAACGAAGGGGTTACAAGCTCTGCCCTCCAGTCTGGAAGAGATTGTAAATCATTTACTCCAACTTCCCATTTCACAGATGAGGAAACTGAGAGCAAGAGAGGTGATGTGGTTTCCCCAAGACACCCAGCTGGCTCCCAGCCACATCTCAAGTCAAGTCCCAAGCTCTCTTTTTCATGTCAAGTGGTAAAGCACGTTATTATTATTATGAAGCTGCCTGTGATGCCAGGGGAGGGTGGGTATTTGCTGTGTTCTCAGAACATTTTCTCATTAAAGGTGGCTAATGCATGTAATCCCAGCACTTTGGGAGGCTGAGTTGGGCAGATTGCCTGAGGTCATGAATTCAAGACCAGCCTGAGCTAGAGTGAGACCCCGTTTCTAAAAACAGCTGGGTATTGTGGCAGGTGCCTGTAATCCCAGCTACTCAGGAGGCTGAGGTGAGAGAATCCCTTGAGCCCAAGAGTTAGATGTTGTGAGCTATCACACCAGGGCACTCTACCAGGGCAACAAAGTGAGACTTTGTCTCAAAAAAAAAAAAAAAAAAAGAGATACTGACATACAGCAATGACTGACATCTCATATTTGGTTTCAGTCACAAAATGGCAAAGCCTGTAAGGCAGTGATTCCCAGAATGAGGTCCTTCTACCACAAGTAGGTTGAGACATAGATGATTTCAGATGGTGCTCGCTTCTCAATTTTAAGTGGAATGTATTCATGTTATGTACACTAGGGAAGTATTTAAGTAGATACCAACTCTGTTAATGTTTGTTCTATGTGTACATGACTGCCTAGGAGGAGGCACAGTAAAAAGCTTATCTAGTCGGTAAACAATAGCATGGCTGATTTGAGGACTGGAAAAAAATATCTATGCTGGTGGCTACAGTTCGAGAAATGATGTTCTGAAGAATACCAACAATGTGGGGGAAGAGACTTAAACAGTGAGACGTAGTTTTTCACAATTCAGAATGGTAGAGATTAGAAAGTGTGTTCTCACTTTTACAGGAACAACAGAGAGTATTTGCATGGTTCCTGGGTGTGGATGACATGCAAATTATAGGCAAATCTCATGAGGCTGCTGTGTCAGTAATCAAGTAGATGTTATTGAAAACAGACTGATTTTTTTTTTTTTTTTTTTTTTTTTTGTAGAGACGGAGTCTCACTTTATCGCCCTTGGTAGAGTGCCGTGATGTCACAGCTCACAGCAACCTCCAGCTCTTGGACTTAGGCAATTCTCTTGCCTCAGCCTCCGGAGTAGCTGGGACTACAAGCGCCCGCCACAACGCCTGGCTACTTTTTTGTTGCAGTTGGCCGGTGCCGGCTTGGACCCACCACCCTGGGTATATGGGGCCAGCACCCTACTTAATGAGCCACAGGCGCTGCCTCCCCCTTTTTTTTTTAAGTAGGAAAAAGGAGAAGTTAAAAAGTGAGATCTTTGAAATTACATAAAAATGCTATTGTCTGGCGGCGCCTGTAGCTCAGTGGGTAGGGTAGATGCCAGCCATCTACACCCAGGCTATCTGGTTTGAACCCAGCCTGGGCCAGCTAAAACAACAATGACAACTGCAACAACAACAATAAAAAATAGCTGGGCATTATGGTGGACACCTGTAGTCCCAGCTACTTGGGAGGCTGAGGCAAGAGAATTGCTTAAGCCCAAGAGTTTGAGGTTGCTATGAGTTGTGATGCGACAGCACTCTACCCAGGGTGACAGCTTGAAACTCTGTCTCAAAAAAAAAAAAATGCTATTGTCTGGAATATTAATTGGAAAATTCACTATAAACTCATGATATACTTTAAATACATTTCCTGGCTTTGTTCATTGAAAAAAATAACGAATAAGATGGCTCCTGTGGCTCAAGCGGCTAAGGCACCAGCCACATACACCTGAGCTGGCAGGTTCAAATCCAGCCTGGGCCCGCCAAACAACAATGACGGCTGCAACCAAAAAATAGTTGGGTGTTGTGGTGGGCGCCTATAGTCCCAGCTACTTGGGGGTGGAGGCAGGAGAATCGCTTAAGCCCAGGAGTTGGAGGTTTTCTGTGAGCTGTGATGCCACGGCACTCTACCCAGGATAACAGCTTGAGGCTTTGTCTCAAAAAAAAAAAAAAAAAAAAAGAATAGGGTGGGTGCAGTGGCTCATGCCTATAATCCAAGCACTCTAGGAAGCCAAGGCAGATAGATTGCTTGAGTTCAGGAGTTCCAGACCAGCCTGAGCCAGAGTGAGACCCAGTCTCTACTGAAAATAGAGTACACTACAATACATTACAATAGCTGGGCATTGTAGTGAGCACTTGTAGTCTCAGCTACTTGGGAGGATGAGGCAGGAGGATTGCTTGACCCCAGGAGTTTGAGGTTGCTCCGAGCTATGATACCACGGCACTCTACCCAGGGTGACAGAGTGAGACTCTGTCTCAAAAATAAATAAAGAAATAAAAAAATGAATAGACTGATGACCATCCCAATCTGAACACACATTTCTAATACCCTGACTGAGGGTCTCCAAATGTCATTTCTCACTAAAAGGAACCACAGTTCTTTGGAGAAATGGCTGATGTCTTGTTTGATACAGAAAATATACAAGATAAGCCTGGAATATCTTTTCAAACCAGAAAGCAAGCAACAAAGCTATCAAAGACCATTAGAGTGATGTCAAAGGCCTCAAAGCCAACCTGAAGAGGCTCTCCCTGGCCAAAAATGGGACAATTTGGATCTTAGTGGGGATAAAACTACAGTGGAACAAAAGCCATAAACATATTTCAATCCCCAAACTTAACATACTAAGAACAATTGAAAAGAACAGAAAGCCTCATTGGTTACCTTTCACAGACACTAATGAAACAATTCATTATTTTTTTAAAAAAATTGAAAATAAAGGTAAAGGGCGGTGCCTGTGGCTCAAAGGGGTAGGGTGATAGCCCCATATGCCGGAGGTGGTGGGTTCAAACCCAGCCCCAGCCAAAAACTGCAAAAAAAAAAAAAAAAAAAAAAGAGAAAAGAAAGGTAAAGAATCAAGCATTCATCATCTGTTTCTATATGTACTATACCTCTGGGTAACCAAATAGTTGATGAATTTAGCCTGTAATGGCCAAAAGAAAAGACTGCCAATAGTAAGTATTGACAAGGACACAGAGCAATGGGACTCTCATACCTTGTTGATACATATAGTAACAGAAAATGGTACACAGCCACTTTGGAAAACATTAGTGGCACTATCTTTTTTTTTGTGAGACAGACTCTCTGTCGCCCGGGGTAGAGAGCCACGGCACCATCATAGCTCACAGCAACCTCAAACTCTTGGGCTCAAGTGATCCTCTTGCCTCAGCCTCCCAATTAGCTGACCACTGGCACCTGCCATGATGCCCAGCTAGTTTTTCTATTTTTAGTTGAGCCTGGGTCTCATTCTTGTTCAGGCTGGTCTCAAACTCATGAGCTCAAGCAATCCACCAGCCTTGGCCTCCCCGAGTGCTAGGATTACAGGTGTGAGCCACTGGGCCCGGCCCTAATAACAGTATCTTATAACAGAAGTCTCCAACCTTTTCTGGCACTAGGGACAAGTTTCATGGAAGATAATTTTTCTAAAGCTGGGGGAAAGAAGGGAAGGGGCAGAATTTGACAAGAGGCAGAACTCGCGTGGTCATGCAATCCATAGGGAGCAGCTATAAATGTGGTTAGTTTTACTCCCTTACCCACTGCTCACTTCCTGCTATGCTACCTGGTTCCTAACAGGCCACAGATACAGTAATCCTATTCTGTGTGGGGTTTTTTTTTTTTTTTTTTTGAGATAAATGAAAACATGTTCACACAAAGACAAGCCAAATGTCCATCATCAACTGGAGAACAGATAAATAGGAGGGTAGTCATCTGATAAAATAATCTTCAGCAACAAAAAGGAAAGAGTTACATAACTTTTAATGACTCTTTTAATCTTATTAAAGTATAATTTATTTTATCTGCAAGATTAGATATTAACACTTCTGTCAGAACGTTTAAAAATTTGGGGAGAGGAGAGAAAGTCTTGCTCTGTTGTTTAGGCTGGAGTGTAATGGCATGATCCTAGCTCATGGAGGCCTCAAATTCCTGGGCTCAAGCAATCCTCCTACCTCAGTCTCCTTAATAGCATGCCACCATCCCTGGCTTATGATAGCATTATAATGAGGGTTGGATGCAATAAAGCATATTAAAACCCCTATTTCTATGGCACACCTCTTGGGGGCGGGACACAGTTATAAGAGGCACTTTACCTAACAATTGCAATTAGTGCAACCTAACTCTTTGTACCCTCAATGAATCCCAAACAATGAAAAGAGAGAAAAGGCTCAGCTCCTACGGCTCAAGTGGCTAAGGCGCCAGCCATATACACCTGAGCGAGCAGGTTCAAATCCAGCCCGGGCCCGCCAAACAACAATGATGGCTGCAACCAAAAAATAGCCAGGAGTTGTGGCAGGCACCTGTGGTCCCAGCTACTTGGGAGGTGGAGACAGGAGACTCGCTTGAGCCCAGGAGTTGGAGGTTGCTGTGAGCTGTGATCCTATGGCACTCTACCCAGGGTGACAGCTTGAGGCTCTGTCTAAAAAAAAAAAAAGAGAGAGAGAGAGAGAGAAAACCCTGTCTATTTCTGATTCTAGGAGGAGGGGAAGAGAATGAAGGAAATTTATAAATACATGTGAAATAGATCAAACTCAGAAATATTATGCTAAGTTTCAATGATCAAACACCAAAGACTACATTCATCACATATAATTACAGAAAAGCCCAAACTATAGTGACAGAAATTCTAGAAAACTATGGTTGCCTGGGATGAGGGACTGAATGCAAAAGGTCAGGAGGGACTTTTTACCCTGATAGGACTGTTCTATATCTTGATTATTATGGGGATTATATGGCTGTTTGCAATTACCAAAATTTCATCTAACTATATACTTAACACAAGTGAATTTTGTCATATTATGCCTCAATAAATCTAGAAATAAATAAAATGCTGATGTGGGTCCCCATCCCAGAGGTTCTTAATGAATTGATATTGGAAGAAGCCCAAGACTGGATAGTCTTAATACATCTCTCAGTTTATTTCAAGTTGTAGTTAGGAAAACTCTTGCATTAGAGATCACATGTCTGGTGGACAAGATATTCAAAGGGAGGGGCCTTTTATCTGTGTTCACATCTTCAGCACTCAAAGATACAGGTTCCATCCCAGCCCAGCTTTGCCCCAGGCATCCTCCTCCTAGCTACACTGTTTTCATTTTCTTCTCTCTTCCAAACTCCTAGCCCAGTGGTTCTCAACTTTCCTAATGCTGAGACCCTTTCATACAGTTCCTCATGTCGTGGTGACCCCCAACCATAAAATTATTTTCGTTGCTACTTCATAACTATAATTTTGCTGCTATTATGAATTGTAATGTAAATATCTGATATGCAGGGTATATTTAGGCGATCCCTGTGAAACGGTTGTTTGACCCTCAAAGGGGTCACAACCCACAGGTAGAGATCCGCTGTCCTAGCCCTTTCATGCTAACCTCAGAGAAACAAGAAAAAAATGAGGCAGAAAGCCTCACAGCTGGGCAGCACCTGTAGCTCAGCGGCTAGGAAAACAGCCACAAACAGCGGAGCTGGCGGGTTCGAACCCAGCTCTGGCCTGCCAAACAACATTGACAACTACAACAACAACAACAAAAATAGCCAGGCACCTGTAGTCCCAGCTACTTGGGATGCTGGAAGGCAAGAGAATTATTTAAGCCCAAGAGCTGGAGGTTGCTGTGAGCTGTGACACCATGACACTCTACTGAGGGTGACATAGTGAAACTCTGTCTCAAAAAAAAAACAAAAAAGGGAGCAGTTCACACTGAAATGTGAATGACTGATAGCCAAATCTTATATTTCTATAAAGGTTACTAGTTCATCTTTTAAAGGTAGAGGCAAGAGAATCTTAATCCCAAGAGTTTGAGGTTGCCATGAGCTGTGACAACACGACACTCTCCCTAGGGTGACAAAGTGAGACCCTGTCTCAAAAATTAAAAAATAAAAAAAGTAAAGGTAGAATTCCTGCCAGTATAATGCTCACAAATGTCTTCCTACCTGCTCATTGCTTAAGGGTAGTCCCACTTTAAGATGGTAGAAAGTCCAAAGAGCCCAGATGAGTACTAATCATTCATTCCCTCAGCAGACATGTACGAGTCACTGACTATTTCAAACTTTATTAGGTTTTGGGGCAGGTGGAGGAATAAGAGGTGCCAAATGGCTAGGATCCTTGAAGAGCCATACTTGAAGCTTGATGACTTCAATCTTGAGATTTGAGGCTTGCAGTGTTCAGACATGAGGAGCTGTGGACTTAAAGAGCCAAGGAATTAATTATAGTAGTTTGACCAGTGCTGGAACCAAGATATGTCCCTCTGTAGACAGTCATGCTTAACTGGACCTAGGTGTAACAGGCTCCATGAACAAATTTTGATGACTCCAATATGTTTTTTATACTCCTTTCCCTTAACTAACTAGTTGATCTTTTGTGTTGTATCCCAGAAATGGTGGATTTTCTGCAAATAAGTTGAGATTCTGAAGATCCCTGGGAAAACATCCTGATACCAAGACTCACCAACCCCACAACCTTCCCCAATGCATGTAGTTCCTCCTTAGAAAAAAACCATGACTGGCTTGGCACCTGTAGTACAGTGGTTACGGCGCTGGCCATTTGCACCAAGGCTGGCGGGTTCGGACCTGGCCCGGGCCTGCTAAACAACAATGACAACAACAACAAAAAAAGTAGCCGGGTGTTGTGGCAGGCGCCTGTAGTCCCAGCTACTTGGGAGGCTGAGGCAAGAGAATCACTTAAGCCTAAGAGTTTGAGGTTGCTGGGAGCGGCACTGCCATAGCACTCTACTGAGGGTGACATAGTGAGACTTTGTCTCAAAAAATAAAAATGACCTCCATTAGTCAGGAGACAGATTTGAGGAAGTTTCTCCTATTCACCCCAAAAGATGTCTTTCCTATTTAAAAATTCCTTTCTTGGGCGGTGCCTGTGGCTCAGTGAGTAGGGCGCCAGCCCCATATGCCAAGGGTGGCGGGTTCAAACCCAGCCCTGGCCAGACTGCAACAAAAAAATAGCTGGGCGTTGTGGCGGGTGCCTGTAGTCCCAGCTGCTTGGGAGGCTGAGGCAAGTGAATCGCGTAAGCCCAAGAGTTAGAGGTTCTGTGAGCTGTGTGACATCATGGCACTTACCCGAGGGCAGTACAGTGAGACTCTGTCTCTACAGAAAAAAAAAAAAAAAAGAAATTCCTTTCTTCCTTGGTAATCCTTGTTGTGTCAATAATCAGATCTTTATGCAGTGAGCAACTGGACATAGGTTAAGACCTCCCTCCTTGTGGTTCCTATAACATGGGGAAGGGAAAGTTTTGGAGAGAAAGTCACAGGTGAGCTGGGCTTTGACAGGTGAAAGAGGAAGCCGCCTGTTAGAGGAAGGCATGGAAACTAAGGAATAATCGGGGGAATGGTGAAGCACTCCATGTGGTTGGGTCACAGAGGAGGTTGGAGGTTGTCCCAGTGACATGGACCAAGTCCAAGTACAGTAGAATCTCTGTAAGTTGACCACCCAAGGGTCTGTAACAAACTGGTCAACACACAGAGGTTCAAATTTCCAGTGCATACATCTGGTGCCTGTCCAGTCTACGAAAACTAGGTCAACTTACAAAGGTGGTCAATGGAGGGAGGTGGTCAACTATAGAGGTTCTACTGTATTTTACTAGGTAGGTTATGGCAGGAAGCAGGAGTAAAGGATAAGGAAAGGGAGACAGAGACGAGAGGGGAAAGCCAATAGAGGCCTTGTTGTTGCTTTATTACTGCTGTGAGCAACTGGGTTTCATTCCTGTTGGAGACCCCTGAGCAGCCTCGCAAAGTGTGCCACAGAAAGTCCCTCCAAAGATGGGAGCTTGGGGCATTTAGTAACCAGTGCTTATTTCCACTGGCCATGGGATTCCTTGGGGGTGTTAACTTTCAAGTTTCTATCTGGGCTGCTCTTGAGAGCATTGTGACTTCTAAAAAAGCCCTAAGGCAGGAGAAAGTGGAGAGTAGTGCAGATGGGTGTTTGAGGTGAGACCCCAGCAGCCTGTGGGAACTATCAACTGCAGCTGCAACAGAAACCCAAGATAGGCCAAGGGGAGTTGGTATGGGTCGCAAAAGGCATCTGCTACCAAGGGTCGTTGAGACTGGGGTACTAAATGGGTATAGCAAGCAGAAGAAATTCAGAAAATGGATTTGGAAAAGTAGGCTGGGGTCAGAGGAGCTATTGCAAAGCGTCTGATGTGCCAGGCTACAAAGTTTAAACTTAATTTGCCAGGCCCTGGCACCTGGTAGGTGCTCAGCAAATATTTATTTATTTATTTATTTATTTTTGAGACAGTTTCATTATGGTGCCCTGGGTAGGCTGTGGCATCATAGCTCACAGCAACCTCAAACTTTTGGGCTTCAGTGATTTTCTTGCCTTAGCCTCCCAAGTAACTGGGACTACATGTGTCTGCCACAACGCCTGGCTATTTTTTTGTTGCAGTTGTCATTGTTGTTTAGCTGGCCCAGGCTGGGTTTGAACCCACCAACCATAGCCACTGTGCTACGGGTGCCAAGCCTTTTTGTTTGTTTTTTGAGAAAACAACAGAAAAAAAAAAAAAGAAAGAAATTCCTTTCTTCCTTGGTAATCCTTGTTGTGTCAATAATCAGATCTTTATGCAGTGAGCAACTGGACATAGGTTATCCTGGGCAGTGCTGTAGCATCATTGTAGCTCACTGCAACCTGAGTCTCTTGAGCTCAAGCGATCCTCCTTCCTCAGCTTCCCTAATGGATGGGACTACAGGTGCCCACCATGATGCCTGGCTAGTTTTTCTATTTTTAGTAGCTGGGGCTATAGGTACCTGTCTAGTTTTTCTATTTTAAGTAAAGATGAGGTCTCTGTCTTGCTCAGATTGTTCTCCAACTCCTGAGCTCAAGCAATCCACTTGCCTTGGCTTCCCAGAGTGCTGGGATTATAGGTGTGAGCCACTGTGTCCAGCCAGCAAATATTTATTGAATGAATTAACGAATACCAGTGACAGATGCACCTGGACCAAGGTCTTGCAAAAAGCTGGGCTGTAGAATCCAGCAGACTAATTGTGTGACCTCCTCTTCGACCTTCCATTTCTCTCTCTCTCTGCCTTTATTGGTGACAATAATACCTTCTTTACAGAATTGTTTTGAGGAATTAGATCAGCTCAGAGATGTATAGCAACTAAAAGTGTTAACTCAATAAATGTCAGCCACCCTAGCCCTATGCCCTTGATGACCCAAAGCCAAGTAATAAAGCTGAACAATCCACCAGCTAGAGACAATGAAGGTTGCTCCTGTGATCTGTTTACTGATGTATAGTGACATTTCCAGTGATATTTGTCCCTGTGGAAAAAATTAGTGGTATTGGTAACAACTTCGTTGAGCTAAAAGTGAATCATACCACTGCTCTTTTTTTTTTTTTTTTTTTTTGAGACAAAGTCTCACTTCATGGCCCTTGGTAGAGTGGCATGGCATCACACAGCTCACAGGAACCTCAAACTCCTGGGCTTAGGCGATTCTGTTGCCTCAGCCTCCGGAGTAGCTGGGATTACACGCACCCACCACAACGCCCGGCTATTTGTTTTGTTGCAATTTGGCCGGGGTCAGGTTTGAACCCGCCACCCTTGGTATATGGGGCCGGTGCCCTACCCACTGAGCCACAGGTGCCACACTATACCACTGCTTTAATTAAAGGACAGAGTTGAAACTATCCTCCCAGGGAACTTACACATTCAGAAATTTATGCTTATAGTAACTTATGTTTTTCTTTTTCTTTGTGCATGTAAATATACATATTGAAACATCTTCCAATTGATATACAGTTGATAGGGGTCATCCATCACTGCTGTGCTGTATTTTACCTCCCATTCTGAAATCTTGGCAGAGGCCAAGATGCTTGTGGAATATCCCTGCACTGGCTGGCTGCAGGCAGTGGGAGCTTCTCAGCTCTTCTAAGTGGACAAAGGAGATTGTGATGGCCTCTGGGTCTTCAAAGTATGAAGCAAATGTGGGAGAGAAAGCAGACTGAGAAACCAGATGAAAGATGGAGAAATCATTCAAACTGAACGATACAAAACCAGTGTGTTTTAGGGCGGCGCCTGTGGCTCAGTGAGTAGGGCGCCAGCCCCATACGCCGAGGGTGGCAGGTTCAAACCCAGCCCCGGCCAAACTGCAACAAAAAAAAAATAGCTGGGCATTGTGGCTGGCGCCTGTATTCCCAGCTACTCGGGAGGCTGAGGCAAGAGAATCGCTTAAGGCCAGGAGCTGGAGGTTGCTGTGAGCTGTGTGATGCCACGGCCCTCTACCAAAGGGCCATAAAGTGAGACTCTGTCTCTATTAAAAAAAAAAAAAAAAAAAAAAAGTGTGTTTTAAAACACATCCATTCCCCCACAGCAGTCAGGCATGAAGACAAACATAAGACAAACACTGTGGTGATTCATGCCAGTGGCACACCAATTAAAAAAAAGAGAGAGAATGAAAAAGGAAGAAAGATATTAGCAAATGTCTAAACAGACTTTGGTCAGAAAGGAAATTTTGGAGTTGAGAAGTCATTGTGGGAAGCACATCTGCCCTAGTAGCACATGATTTGCAACATAAGCAGAGCAGGAAAGGCAAAGTGGGAGATTCCTTCATCTGTATGTTCATTTATTATTATTGTTTTGAGACAGTCTCACTATGTCGCCCTGGGTAGAGTGCCATGGTGTCACAGCTCACAGCAACCTTAAACTCTTGGGCTTAAGCAATTCTCTTGCCTCAGCCTTGCAAGTAGCTGGGACTACAGGTGCCTGCCACAATGCCTGGCTACTTTTTTTGTTGTTGTTGCAGTTGTCATTGTTGTTTTAGCTGGCCTGGCTGGGTTCAAACCCACCAGCCTTAGTGTATGTGGCCGGTGCCCTACTCACTGAGCTACGGGCACCGCCGCCCTGTTCATTCATTTATTCACTTCTTTGCTTCAACAATTACCAATCATGTTTATATCACACTTTGCAAGGAGTAGGAATACAAAAATGAGAAAGACATGATCTTTGCCCTTAAAGTGGAACAGAGGCAAACAAAGATAAAGGTATATACAAGATCAAGTGGTTGTACAAACAAGAGGAAGGTAGGACCCCCACCCCAACCCCCCGCTTCTCAGGAGTGCAGATTCATGAGAATTTCGCATGTGTGCAGGAGGAAAACAGTTCCAAGGAAAAGGGATACACAGGGTAAGGTGTGGGGAGACAAACTGAGCTAGTAAGGCTAAATTTATTATTATTCTTTTTTTGAGACAGAGTCTCAAGCTGTCTGTTGCCCTGTGTAGAGTGCTGTGGCATCATAGCTCACAGCAACCTCCAACTCAGCCTCAAGTGATCCTCTTGTCTCAGGCTTTTCTATTTTTTAGTAGAGACAGGGTCTCACTCTTGCTCAGGCTGGTCTCTAACTTGTGAGCTCAAGCAATCCACCTGCCTCAGCCTACCAGAGTGCTAGGATTGCAGGTGTGAGCCACCATGCCCAGCCTGGTAAGGCTAAATTTATTGGAGGAGGCAGAGACCAAATGTGGGAGGGCCTCCCACGCCATGCAATGCAGTCTGGACTCCACCCTATAAGTAATAGGGAGCCACAGAAGGGTTTTGAGCAAAAGCATGACACTTTCTCATTAGTGGTTAAGAAATATTTTCCTTGGTGCATATATTCCTATTTTCCATTAAATTAACTTTATTTCTAAAGCATATTTCGATTTACCATCAAGAGCAATAAAGCATTACATTAAAAAAAAAAAAGAAAGAAATATTTTCCTTGTAGCCTTGAGGGATGAATTGAAGGGGATTGAAAAGTGGGAGCAGGATGGCATTTGCAGAGTTCAAATGAGAGGTAAGTGGCAGGGCCTGCAGAGAAAGTCCCTGAGTTTAGCTCCAGTCCTGGGAGGGTGCCATGGGGAGGAAGTTTCCTGCTGCCAAGTCACTTAGCCTCTCACAGTATCAATTTCCTCATCCTTAAAATGAAGAAAACGTGAATCATTGATAAGCCCCCTGCCCCTGGCAAGCACGAGACAATTCATCAGGAGCTTCCTCAGCAGGCAGTGTGGCCTCACCCAAAACCCTAGAGAAGAGGAAGGGGAAAGTTGCCAGGTGCGGAGGGGAGGAGGGGAGAGCCAGGCGGGAGGCCCCCACCCCAGCCTGCCAGGTACCTCTCCCCAGCTTCTTTCTTTTCCTCCCTAGGGGAATTGTCTAAGGTCAAAAAGAGGAGGGAGATAGAGTGGAGGGTCCTTTTAGACACCCCCTAAGGGTCCTCTACCAGGTCCGGGCCCCTGCAGCATGGTTTGATTCTGTCACGCTGGAGTTCCTTCAGCTTTGAAGTCACGGGAGCCTTCAGCAGAGCCACTTGGAGCTGTCACCCTTGACTATTTCTCCCTGGAAAGGTCTAGTGAGCAGTGGCAAGAACCACAACCTCCCCCCCCCAAGTTTTATCCCCAGCTTTGGATTAAACGGCTCTGTGATCTTGGACAAGATAGTTCAAGAAGCTCAATAAATCCCAGCGCAGGGCAGCCCCGCGGATCAGGAGACGGCTCCCTGCGGCACCTATCCTCGCCGCCGCGCCACACCGCCACCTTTTCTGCCTCGTGCTAGGCGCCGCCCCGACCCGGGGCAGGCGAGGCTGCAGAGAGCCGGGCGGCGGGGAGTCGGCTGCGGCTCCGGGCGCCCCCGCGCGCTCCCTCACTCGGGCTCCCGCCTCGCGCCGGCCGCGCGGCCCCGCGCTCGGGTGCAGGGAGCGGACGCCGACAGCGAACTGCGGCGGGAGCTGCGCAGACCGACTGGCCGGGATGGTACGAGCCAGCCCAGCCACCGCCAGCTCCGGGAGTCGCCGGCGCCTCTGAGGTGGGCAGCACCGCAGGCCGCCCCGCCGCTGGCGCCACCGAGGCTCCGCCCCCGCCGCGGCTCTCCCGCCGCCCGAGCCCGCAGGGCGCCCGACTCGGCTGCGGGGGCTGCCCGGGGCGGGCTCAGGACCCCAGGCGCCCGCCTCCGCCGCGGCTAGCCGCTGACGTCAGGAAGGCGAAACCCAGAAGAAGAAGAAAAAAAGGCTCGAGGGCGGAAGGGGAAAAACTTTATTTTTTCTCTTTCTTTGTGGGGCTGAAGTGAAGGGCAGGCAACTGCGCCAGCGCGGGCTTCCCTGAGAGGGCGCGATCCCAGCCGGCCGCGGCGCGGAGGAGCCGGGCCCGGGAGGCCCGACGGGGCGCACGGCATGTGGGACCCGCAGGAGTTTGAGCGCCACTGGCAGGCCGAGTTCCCCGGGGAGGAGGCGCCCGTCATGAGGCTGGACTCGGTGCAGGACATGGAGCAGGAGCTGGAGCGCTGCAAACTCAACCTGAAGCGACTGCAACAGGTGTTGGCAGAAGAGAAGTTCAAAGTCGTTTACCTGCAGGCTGCCCTGACCGGGGAGAAGCTGAACCGCAGCTGCGGACGTGCGGCAGGCAGAGACGGCTGCCGCGGAGGCGCCTCGGCGGAGGACCCAGGGACAGCCGGGCCGGAGCGAGCGCCGCCGCCACCGCCACCGCCGCCACCGCCACCGCTTGAGGAGAAGGGAGCAGAGGACTGCGGCGGTGACCTCCCGGGCCCCTCGCGCCCGGACCCGGAGGTGGCGGCGAAGGCCGAGTCTCCCCGCTACGTGTGCCTGGACATTCCCAACTGGCCCGGAGTGGCGGCAGGAGGAGGTGCGGTGCGCAGCTTGACTGCAGCCATCCACCAGCAGCTGCTGCAGCCTCGCCTCGTCTTCAGGCCCCGGGAGGACTGCGCGCCCCCCGGCCACGATGGCACTGTCCTCCACGCTCTGGGAGAGGATCTGTCCTCGGCCACCCTCACGGGGCGGGGCTCCGAGGAGGGCGAGCCAGATGCCTCCGGAGCGGACGATGGGGGCGACAGCAGTGACCACGACTTCGAGATGGTGGATTTGAACGAGAAATTCGTACTGGGCCACCTGCTAGTGGCCCCCTGCCGGTTCGGGACCTGCCATGAGGCGGAGAAGCCGGTGCGGGCGTGCAGCCCACATCGCTGGATGCACCTGATCCCCGGAGGTCGGAGGCAGCACCGCCGGAGCGGCGACCCGGATCAGCTGGAGGAGGATGCTAAGGACGGTGGGGGCTCGACTCTAGCCGCGGATGAGCCCCCCAGGCGCGGAGCCCGCGAACACCTCCCCCCGTGGCGGCGCAGGAGGTTCCTGCGGGTGCCCGGGAGGGACTCGCCCAGCCACGGCTCACCCGAGAGGGGCAGCGACTGTAGCCACAACAGCTCAGATCACGAGGACGGCTTCTCTGCAGGTATTTGCATCCCCCTTTAGATGTTCACCCCGCACATCCCAGAACTGCTGGCATCCCTGTCTGGCAGACCTTAGTGTCCTACCGAACCTCAGACACCTAGGAAGAAGGGGGGACGAGATGTACCTGTTTACCCAAAGCCACTTGTGGAACTTAAAAAAAAAGATTGTGCACACTGATCTGGGACTTGGGTGAATTTATGAAAATAAGCATTATGGCAATGTCAGGGAGTGATAGAATGGTTTGACCAGTCCCAGGGAGGAACCTTTCGGTCTTTCTGCTCTATTGCAACAACACTCATCACCCTGCCTACCAGCCCACCTTCCACAAGGCCCTCCACATTCCTTTGCACCACCCTGATAATATCCTTCTCACAAACTCCAGTGATCCCCCACACTTGGTGTGTTAGTGTAAATCTTCCACTTTATTTTCTGAACTTATCTTCTCCAGCCTGGGTGTGTGCTGGAGCCAAATGGGAACAGTCTCTCACTCCAGGGAAGGTACTTAAACCTGGCCATTACTCCCCTTGCTGATTCTTTCCCTTCCTAGAAGGCTGCACCCAGGCTGTCAGCTTCTTAGGAATCTGGGAGCCTGAGGGGAAGGGGCAGGCTTAGAATCATATAGTTTAGGAGCTGGCAGGATGCCCAAAGATCATGTCCAGTCCAGTGTATTCATTTGATACAGGAGGAAACTGAAGCTCAGAAAAATTAAGTACAGGGCTGAACTGAGACCTCTATGTCCTTCTGTTATCTGTCTTTTCCCCTCACCTCTGCCCTCTTGTCTGAGGACAGGGTCCAGTCTTTGTCATCTTTGAAGGGTGAATCCCCTTGTGGTGGCCTGAATGGTACCTTGCAAGTAGTAAGTGCTCAATAAAGATCTGCTAAGTAAATGGATGACTGCATTGAATTGAATGTCACCCACTTCTTCATAGGTGAGGGAGTGGGAATGAGGCTAAGGAAGAAAGGTCAGATAAGGATTGTGGTGGGGGAGGCATGTGCCTTCCCCTTTGCTGCATATGGAAATGTCAGGGTCTCCTCAGCCACGTGGAAAACACAACATTGGAGTCTGGTTGGGTTAGGCTGCACCCAAGAATTTAAGAAACCTCCCTGATCAGTGAAGGAGGAAAAAAAAAAAAAAGAAAGAAAAAGAAATTACTGATGCTGGGATTGTTCCAGAATCTCCATTATTAGATTTTTATCTGGGTGAGTCTGCATTTGAATGAAAAACTGTCCACTTTGCTAAAAGCACATTTGGAAGGTCCACCCAGTCATCTGTTTTGATCAATTACACTTATTCATTAGCAGAGATTGGCTGCTTTTCCCATAGGTAATGCTTTTTGTCACCCATGCTAGTAACAATTTTTATGTGCCCCTTTAACTTAAAGAAAGAGTCTGAAGATTTCACTCTAGTGCCAAGTTCCATATGCCCTCAGTGGAGGCTGCCCAAGTGGACCCAGCTTTTTCAGAGCTGACTTTCATCTCATCTCCCTGCAAACCCACATCAATCACCCTGCCAGGTATACCTAGTACATTGATTTTTTTCCCCCAAGGAGTGATTTTTATGTCTGTGAGTGGTCTCTTCTCTCCCTAACCACATTCTAGCTAGCACACAGGGCCCCTTGATGCAAATTAGGACCTAGAGCTGCTTTTAGGCTAATGAATTGTAAAAGGTACCCACTTTGGAAGGACCAATGATAAAAAGATTCTCTTTCCTCTGAACTAAAGAGTTCAGCCAGGGCACACATATCTGGCACTCATGGCTAGTCTAGTAATGTCCAAGCTGTATTTCAGGTCCCATTCCAGGCCTTCTCTGCAGGGTGAGCTTGTATAGGGAATCCCTGCACCCCTGCATGTGGGGGTCTTTCTTCCTGTCTCCAAACCTCCTTAATGAAGACATGAATGAGGTGGACATGCATATGCACACATGTGCACACTCATGCATCCATGCCTATACATGTATGTATGTGCACACAGTCATATACATGTGTGTATGTGCACATAATCTAAGAGAAAGAGCCTTTAACCATACAGGGAGGCACTATAGTGAAGCAGTTAAGGCCCCACTAAAATAAGTGTAGCAGTCAATGAAGGCACCAGAGAGGTCTTCCTTGGTTATCCTTGGCCTTCCTTGCTCTGTGTTTTCCCACAGCAATCAGGTGCTACAGTCTTGCATGTGGATCTTATTCACTCTCTCCAGTAAAATGCAAGCTCCAGAAGGGCAGGGATATTTGTCTCTTTCTTTCACTGACATAGCCCCCAAAGCCTGGAAGAGTATCTAATTCATATTAAATGTTCCCTCAAAAATATTTGAATGGCTCACAGCCACATACATCGAGGGTGGCAGGTTTTGAACCTGTCCCAGGCCAGCTGAACAACAATGACAATTGCAACAAAAAATAGCTGTGCATTGTGGCAGGTGTCTGTAGTCCCAGCTACTTGGGAGGCTGAGTCAAGAGAATCATTTAAGCCCAAGAGTTTGAGGTTGCTGTGAGCTGTGACACCATAGTACTCTACTGAGGGTGACATAGTGAGACTCTGTCTCCCCCCATAAATTTGTTGAATTATATCTTTGTTTAATTGGATGGAATAGAATCAGAAACATCAGAGGAAAAAAAAAAATCAGAGCGCATTGCACGTGGTGTTCTGTTCCGGAATTTAGTTTCAATTCTAAATTCACCCATGCTAGTAACAATTTTTATGTGCCCCTTTAACTTATTATAAATGTGTGAGCGTACAATGGGTGCTGATGTAGAAATGTATTTCTTGCTGTGAGTTGGACAAAAAGGTTTGAGTACACTAATGAAGATCATGGTCTCTGCAGCTAGACTGCTTGTGTGACCTTGGGAGAAGTTATTTGACTTTTCCATGTCTCAGTTTCTTCATCTGTAAAGTTGGGCTAATAAACACTGATTATCTCATACTGCTGATATGAGGAATGAACGGGATAATATTTCTGAAGGGCTTTGAATAGGTCCTGGCCCGTAGTAAACTCCTATAAGCGTTAACTAAGCACTACTACAGATTGTTTCTCTTTGAGTTCTTTGAAGTTTTCTATTTCCTATTCATTCTGGATCATAGATGGTTTGGTTTTCTATGATGCATGTGTTTGTTTTCTAGCATGGCTCTGCCTCTTTCTAGAACCTTCCAGCCGGGCAGGACCCAAGGCAGAGTAATAATCTTAGCTCATGAGGCTCTTGCCAGATTGGCCTCCACCAGCAATCGCGTCCATTATCTGTATTCAGAGGTACTTAACTGAAGCCAGGTTTTATGGGGCAATCCAGGCTTTGGCTTAGTTTCAGGGTGTCAGGAGAGAAAGCATTTAAAACCTCATATACAAAGGCCCAGAGGCAGAGGTGAAAAGAGCCTTCTTGAAAATGGCTGTTTTTTTTTCAGGTAGGGCAAATTCCTAGACCAACCCATTTTTTTTTTTCTTTTTCACACACATAATAGTAAAATCAGGATTTAAATAAATTAGTGTGCCAGTTCACTTAGTATCTTCCTTTCAGTGCCTTGTAGCTTTGATTGGTACCAGAAAAGACTAGGCATGCTGGCATGGTTAGGAGTTGGGGGGAGGTGGTGTATAAAGGGGGCGAGGGGGCAGAGCCAGAATCAACACATGTTGGGTCATGTGTGCTGTGAAGTCAAACCTATGTCTGTGCCCTGGCTCTGTCCCTCCCCAGGTGTGAGACCCTGGGCAAGCCACTGACCTTCTAAGCCCCAGTCTGTCTGTTATTCAGTCTGTCTGTACCAGACAGGAATAATAAGAATAGCTAGCACTTACTGAGAGCTTGCTTTTGTCAGCTCCTGTTCTGATTACTTTATACAAATTAATTCCTTTGTACCACACTACAGCTTTAATGAGACAGATAACTATTATTATCTCCATTTTATATATGAGAAACCTGAAGCTTGATGAGCTTAAATAACCCTGGCCATGGTCACCCCAGCTTTTAAGTAGCACTTAGGATTTGAACGCATCAGAATGGCTCCCAAATCCATACTTCCTTTTTTTTTCTTTTTTGCGACAGAGTCTTACTCTGTTGCCCCAGGCTAGAGTGCCTGTGTTATCACAGATCATACCAGCCTCCACCTTCTAGGCTCAAGTGATCCTCTTGCCTCAGCCTCCCACGTAGCTGGGACTACAGGTGCCTGCCACAGTGCCTGGCTAGTTTTTCTTCTTTTTCTTCCTTCTTCCTTCTTCTTCTTGTTTTTTTTTTTTTTTTTTTTTTGAGACAGAGCCTCAAGCTGTCACCCTGGGTAGAGTGCCGTGGCATTACAGCTCACAGCAACTTCCAACTCCTGGGCTCAAGCGATTCTCCTGCCTCCACCTCCCAAGTAGCTGGGACCACAGGCACCTGCCATAACGACTGGCTATTTTTTGGTCTGGGGGGCCTGGGCTGGATTCCAACCCACCAGCTCAGGTGTATGTGGCTGGCACCTTAGCCACTTGAGCCACAGGCGCCCAGCCCCTGGCTAGTTTTTCTATTTTGAATAGAGACTCGGTCTGGCTCTTGTTCAGGCTGGTCTGAACTCTTGAGCTCAAACAATCCACCTGCCTCAGCCTCCCAGAATGCTAGGATTATAGGCATGAATCACCATGCCTGGCCCAAAGTTCATACTTTCAAATGCCAAAGCTTACTGCCTCAAATATTAGTACCTACCTCTTGAGATAGTTATGAGTGTTCAATACAAGAAAATATTTAGAGTTTAGCAGAGGACTTGGTCATATTGACCATGAAGAATGTACATGTGTATATGCACGTGTGTGCATCACTGCTGTTTTCTTCGTTGCTCACATCCCTGGCAGACCCCAGACCATCTGCTGCTGAGGTCAGCCATCAGGGCTGCCACTCACCTATGGAGCTCCTGGAAAGACTCAGCCTCAGAGGCGGGCAGACCATCAGTTGGGTTTCAGACCTCCTCTCCTTGGCTGGGCACCCTTGGGCAGGCACAGCTGCAAGTCTGCATACAGAGGCCCTGGTATTTTCCCTTGCATGTTGGCATGCTTGTATGTCACCCCTGCTATAGAGGTTGGGTGACATGTCCTTCTTAGGGTTTATGCATCCCTTCTGCAGCTTGTAGTATCCCATGTGTTTGCACTCCTTGTAGATCAAAGTGCAAAGCCCAACGGTGGCTTTTCAGAGTCGGGCATCCTTTTGACAGCAAGAACCTGTTCATCTGATGTTCTGATTTCTGTGCAGATGACAAAGTAAATATTAATGTTTTGAATTGGTGGAATTTTCTCTTTGTATTCAGCTTTGCTCAGGGAGCAAAGTTCTCCATTTTGCTGGCCCTCAGAATTCATTCATCCATCCATCCAGTCCATTCAGCAAGCATTTATCAAGGTACTTATTTCATGCCAGGCCTATGTTAAGGACTGAGACTACCTGGGTTGATGACCCACCCTCACAATTCTCACTGGCTCTTTGGCTCCTGGGATAGAAACTGCATATTTATAGATAAAGAAGTATCTTTCCAGTAGGTGACTGTAGTTAAATCCTGAAATGAATGATTAAGGAATGTTATTTAGAACTTCAGTAACATTCAAGAGAGCCTAGAACTAGAAGAAAATCTTAGAGTTGATATACTCTTGCTTCTTGCCAGATAAATCAGGGCCCTGGAACCCACAAGGTGGGGCTTAGGAGCCAGATCTAGGCTCTTTCCATTGTATCTTTCAGCCTCTTCTTTCATGGAATCTTAAGCAGAGAATATTGAAGACATAAATCTCGTCAAAGTTATAGTATCCTGAGCAGTAGACCATCTCATGTAGTCTTAGCCATATCAATTGGTAGAAATTTTATTTTATTTATTTATTTATTTTAGAGAGAGAGAGCCTCACTTTGTTGCCCTCGGTAGAGTGCTGCGGTGTGACAGCTCACAGCAAACTCTTGGGCTTAAGCAATTCTCTTGCCTCAGCCTCTCTAGTAGCTGGGACTACAGGCAGCTGCCACAATGCCTGGCTATTTTTTTGTTGCAGTTTGACGATGTTTAGCTGGCCAGGGCTGTATTTGAACCTGCCAGTGAATGTGGCCAGCACCATAACCATTTTTTTTTTTTTTTTTTAACATTTATTTAATTTATTTATGAGACAAGGTTTTGTTCTGTTTCCCAAGCTGGAGTGCAGTGTCCTGCTCATAGCTCACTGCAACCTTGAATTCCTGGGCTCAAGTCTCCTTCCTGCCTCGGCCTCCCAAAGTGCTGGGATTACAGGCTTGAGCCACTGAGCCTGGCTGAGACTTTTTTAATCTTCTTTGGAAATGCATTTCCTAGTAGGTACTCATGTTACCTAGTTCATCTGTAACCTGATGGGCTTTTCCCCCCTTCCATCAGTGACTAATGAGATTATTGCTCCAGGAAGGATTCCTTGTGTTCAGTGGATATCTGAATAATTTAATTCAAAGGATTGAATTTTCAGCCTTAGCTGTGATAGAATAGTTTTCTTCCATCCCTGTTATGGAAAGATACGAAAAAACTGTTTGAGACATGTGAGCTGCAGGTTTGCTGTGATGTTGACACTGTGTTGTTGACACTGCGTCACTGCTTGGCCCTTCAGTGCTTCCGCCACCCCCAGCAATCTGCACCTTACCCGCCAGCCAGGTAATAAGTGAGTTTGTGTAACAATCTCTTCCTCCTGTACCAGGAGCAAACACAACAAGGGCTGAACCTTTTCTATTCCACTGGTCTATCTTTTTTCCTTCTGTTTATGAGACTGCTCACAAAGCAGTTGGCTCTACATTTGGCTCTGGATCTTTATGTTTGTTTGTTTTGAGTCAGTCTCACTCTTTCTCCCTAGGCGTCATAGCTGATAGCAACCTCAAACTCTTGGCCTCAGCCTCCCAAGTAGCTGGGACTATAGGCACCTGCCACAGTGCCTGGCTAATTTTTCTAATTTTAGTAGAGAGGGTGTCTCCCTCTTGTTCAGGCTGGTCTGGAGCTCCTGAGCTCAAGCAATCAACCAGCCTTGGGCTCCGAGAGTGCTAGGATTACAGGCCTGAGCTATCACACCCAGCCTGGATCTTTATGTTTTAAAGTCAAGATCTTCATACTGTTCCCTGGCTTTGAAATCATGGTACAAACATTCTCCTTATCTGAAAAATGGGGTTGATATTATCCAGCTTGCAGGGTTGTGAGGCTTACATTTGGCAAGTCACTGACCCTGTCCAAGCCTCAGCTTCCTTGTTGACTAAACAGGGGTGATAATAATAGGACTATTTCAGAGACCTGGTGTGAAGCCTAAATGAGATAATGTGCATAGCACAGGGCTGGGTATGTAAGAGTTTATTAAATCCTGATGGTGTTATTATTACTGTTGTAAGTCTAGGCATCTGTAGTAGGCTAAACCAGGCCATTGCTCCTATTCGTATCTTTTCATGTAATGAAGTTCCGGGCTTTACTATGTGCCTCTTTCTTTCCTTTCTGGCCCCACTCCACACAGAAGTGTTTTGCTCCTTCAGAGGAAGACAGCTTTTTTTTTTTTGAGACAGACTCTCACATGTGATGGCATCACAGCTCACAGCAACCTCCAACTCTGGGCTTAAGCGATTCTCTTGCCTCAGCCTCCCAAGTAGCTGTGACTACAGGATTGTTGTTTGGCAGGCCCAGGCTGGATTCCAAACTGCCCGCTCTGGTGTATGTGGCTGGCATCCTAGCCACTGAGCTATAGGTGCCAAGCCAAGATAGTTTTTCTTAATCCTTCATGGCCCCTGATCCTTCTGCAGTCAAACTCTATCTTTCCTGACATCTACAAAGCCATCATCTGGCTTATCCTTATTTTCTACTTTCTACCCATTTGCTTTTAACTAATGTTCATTCCTGCCAGTGTCTTTTTCTGACCTTTTTCTAGCATTTGAGATACACTTGCTCTTCCACTTCCTCAAACCAACCCTTCCTTTAAGGCCTGGCTTTTCCTTGGAACCTTGTTTGGTTAAGGTATGGGTTTGTTTCATATGGCAAAACCATACCCCCTTGCCCCGGAAGTGATTTAAACAAGATAGAGGTTTGTCTTGTATGTAAAAGTATTCTCTAGAGGTAAATAGTCTGCAGAGAGTCTGCTAACTCCATGATCATCAAGAACTCAGTTTTGGTCTTTTCTGTTTTTCTGTCCTCAAAATTGCCTCCTGGTCTAAAGTGGCTGCTGGAGAGCCAGCCGTCACATTCATGTGTTAGGCAGGAAAAGAAGAATGAGAAAAAGAGCGTAAGAACGAGTGGCAGCTATTGGTCTGCCTTTTGAGGCACTTTCCTGGAAGCCTCTCTTGACAATTTCTGTTTTTTTTTTTTTCTCTTTGGGCACCTCTAGCTACAAGGGAGGCTGGGAAATGGAGTATTTTATCTGGGCATATGGCCATCTCAAATAAAATAGGGGCTCTGTTACCAGGAAAAATGGAGGAATTGATATCGAGTAGGCAACTAGCAGCCTCTGGCACAAGCCTTTTCCAACTACTCTAAACCATCTTGTGGTTCTTAGAGGGATCCCCACACAGCACAATTGTCTCATTAGTGTGCTATCTATTAATTTATTGACCCAATAAACAATAACAACTGGACCACTGCTCTGTGCAAGGCACGATGCCTTTTATATGTTTATTGTGAAGCGTTGCTCTCAAACTAAGAGGTTAGCTGGTTCCCAGAAAGCAGGGACCCTGATTTATAGCTCTTTTCTCTCACAGCAATATCTTTCACAGGGCTGAACGTGTGGCACGCACTTACTTGGTTGATTTTTAGAATAGTCAAAAATGAAAATCTCAGTGAAAAGAATAAATTTCCTGCCTTGGTACTGTGTTAGAAAATTCTGGTTCTATAGGGTTTGTTTTGGGTTCATTCTCATTTTGAGGAAACCATAGCAAGGAAGTGAGGCTCCTCCTGAAACATCAGGGCTGCATTATGGCCACACAAATGTAGCCAGGTGTTGGGGAAGATTTGGCTATTTTGGAGACTGGACTCTGTTTGTGTACCATAGTAGAAATCTCCGTGCCCACCTGATGCTCTGACCAGCGCTCTGTCTGTGTAGCTGTGTTTACACCACGTGACTCTCCCTTGTTTCTGCACCAAGGGCTGCAGAGCAAATCTGCAGTCTTTTCAGAGAGAACCTGTTCTGCTCTTTCTGTTTGATCCTTGCTGCAGTCTGAGATAACACTGCCGGAGGGGAGGTTGCCTAGAGCTCATGCCACAGCTCTCTCTTTCAACTGATGAGAAAATTATTGTTTTAGAATTTTTATTGGCACTTGGGAGGGAAGGATCTAGAATATATTTAGCACCTACTATCTGCCAGGGACTATGCTTTACCTGCATTGTCATATTTCATATTGAGAACAGTCTCCTAAAGTAAGCACTACTGTTCTCATTTTGCAGATGAGGAAACTGAACTAACAAGCCCATGATTTCTTAATGCTAAGTGGTACATTTTCTTCAATTCTTTTTTTTTGGGGGGTGGGGAGGGGACAGAGTCTTACTCTGTCACTCTGGGTAGAGTACCAGCAACCTCAAACTCCTGGATTCAAGCAATCTTCTTGCTTCAGCCTCTCGAGTAGCTGGGACTATAGGCGCCTGTCACAATACCTGGCTAGGTTTTTTCTATTTTTAGTAAAGGTGGGGTCTTGCTCTTGCTCAGGCTGGTCTTAAACTCCTGAGCTCAGGTGATCTACCCACTTCGGCCTCCCAGAGTACAGAATTATAGGTGTGAGCCACCATGCCCAGCCTTTTCTCCAATTCTTAAATTTTATTGAGAGATAATTCACATACTATAAAAGTTACACCTTTAAAGTGTGTGATCATGGTTTATTAGTACATTCACAAGTTTATGCAACCAATGACCATTGTGTAATTTTAGACCATTTTAATCAGGTGGAGTTATTTTTGAGTCCGGGCCTCTTCACAACATTGCTATTCTCTTTTTTTAATTTGCTATGTGTAGTGATTTAAAATACTTAAAGCAGGCTGGGTACAGTGGCTCACACATGTAATCCTAGCACTCTGGGAGGCCAAGATGGGTGGATTTCTTGAGTTCAGGAGTTCAAGCAAGAGAGAGACCCTGTCTGGGATAAAAATAGGAATACTAGTCAGGCATTGTGGTGGGTGCCAGTAGTCCAACTATTCGGGAGGCGGAGGCAGGAAGATTTTTTGAGCCCAAGAGTTTGAGGTTGCAGTGAGCTATGATGATGCCACAGCATTTTACCCAGGGTGACAGAGAGAGACTGTTTCAAAAAAACCATAAAGAGGCTGGCGGGCCAGGCGCGGGTAGCTCATTCCTGTAATCCCAGCACTCTGGGAGGTTAGGGTTAGGGTTTGGTGGGTGGATTGCCTGAGCTCAGAGGTTTGATACCAGCCTGAGCCAGAGTGAGACCTCGTCTCTAAAAATAGCCGGGTGTTGTGGTGGGCACCTGTAATCCCAGCTACTTGGGAGGCTGAGGCAAGAGAATTGCTTGAGCTTAAGAGTTTGAGGTTGCTGTGAGCTATGACACCATGGCAGTCTACCAAGGGTAACAAATGAGACTCTGTCTCAAAAACAAAAAAAAGAAAGAAAGAAAGAAAGAGGCCCCAGCCTCTTGAGTGCTTTCCCACCACTGTACTAGTCCTGGGCCCCCTTTGAATAGCTGGACAGTGGTGCTGGCCTTAATTTCTCAGGGTCCCCACCACGTTTGTATTTCTTGAGGTTCCCTGAGCATTTCTCGTTCCTGTCCTGAGGCTGTGTTTGGCATGGTGTTAGGGCAACTTGTTCTGATCTGTGCCTTGTTTTTATAGCCTCAGAATGTCACATTCCCTGGCATTTAGGAGGTATACAATAAATGTTTATGAATATCTAGATATTCATTTCATCACCTCTAATCTAAACCCCTGCCATAACTGATTGGTCTGCCTTTAGCCTTTTCCCTCCAAACCTTCCCTTTTATGTTCTACATTAAAGCCAAATGACTGTTCTAGCCCCTATGTCAAATTATGCACCCTCTGCTTGCATTCTTCAGTGGCTCCCCATCACCTACAAAGTAAAGTCTGAGCTCCTTAGATGGAAATGTGCCAGGTCATCCATCGTCTCCACCCTTCTCTACCCCACACATGCAGACACATTATGCTCCAAATATATCTTACGGATTCATTTCTTGGCATTTTCCTGGAATGCCCTTTCTACATTTCATATAACAAATTCCTATTCATCCTTCTGGTCTTAGCTAGGAGGCTACTTCTCTGTGAAGCTTTCCCTGCCTTTCCCAGGTAGACCTGAGAACTAGGTTTTAGGACTCCACAAGGCAAGAAAAGCCCTTATCACAATGGTTATGGTAAGCAGAACAATGGCTCCCAAACACATTCACATCCTAATCCCTGGAACCTAAGTATGTCATCCTCATGGCTAAAGGGACTTTGATATGATCAAACTAAGGATTTTGAGGTGAGGAGATTGTCCTGGGCTATCAAGGTGGGCCCTGTGTCATCACAAGGGTCTTTTTTATTTTATTTATTTTATTTTTTTAGACAGAGTCTCCAGCTGTTACCCTGGGTAGAGTGCCATGGTGTTATAGCTCATGGCAACCTTAAACTCTTGGGCTTACACAATTCTCTTGCCTTAGCCTCCCAAGTAGCTAGGATTACAGTGTTCGCCAAAATGCCTGGCTATTTTTTTGTTGCAGTTGTCATTATTGTTTTAGCTGGCCCAGGCCGGGTTTGACACCACCAGCCTTGGTGTACATGGCTGGCACCATACCCACTGAGCTATGGGTGCCACCCGTTACAAGGGTCTTATAAGTGAAGAAGGAGGTAGAAGAGGTCAGAATGATGTCATGTGAGAAGGACTCAACTTAAACTGTTGCTGGCTTTGAAGGTGAAGGAAGGCAGCCATGAGCCAGGAATATGGTGGCCTCTGGAAGCTGGAAAAGACAAGGAAACATGACTTTCTACAACCGTTGGAAAGGAACACATTCCTCCCAATACCCTGATTTTAGCCCATTGAGACCTTTGTCAGATTTCTGACCTTTACAACCATGAGAGAATAACTTGGTGCTACTAAATTTGTGATGATTTATTAATAGCATCAATTGGAAATTAATACAGTGGCTTGAACAGATAAAGGTTTGCTTTCCTCCTATAACAAGAACTCCAGAGGTAGGCTTCCAGCATGGCTCAGCAGATGCCCTCAGCAGTTCTGACCCCTCATTATTTAGCACGGAAATAAATGTTACCTCACGTTACAAAAACACCTGCTACCTTATCAGAGAGCTGTTGGTGTTCCGGGGAGAAAGAAGAGAGCAAAGGGCTCCAGTGGTCGTACGGCTGTGTGTGCCTTTTAACAAAGCTTGCCTGGAAGCAACTCCAAGCAACTTTTACTTTCATGCTATTGGCCCAAATTGGGCCAGGTGTTAACAGAGAACTGGGGAATTTTTACTTCTCAGTGTTTGTTTCAAAGGATGCTAAGGGAAAAGGGAATTGTGAATGGCTTTGGGAAAACCAGGCTGGTGTCGACCCCATGATCCTTCCTTGAACTCTGCATATTCACTCATTTGAGCCATTATAAAACACGTCTTGCCTCTTTGTTTCCCCTGTTGGATGTGCGTGTGTTGGAAGGGGACCGCTTCTTTTCAATGGACAATGCCTGCCCCTAACACAACACTGACATGTTGTATTTAGAACGATAGTACATTTTGAAGTGATGATTTTGTGGGATTTGGAATACCTGGGCAGACTACTGGGATCTTTAAGCATTTAGAGACCTTTTCCTTCTCTTCCTTTTCCCTTCCTCCTCCTCCTCTCCTTTGTGGTCATAGTTGTTGTTTTTGCCTTCATCATCTCCTCTTCCTCTTCCTCTTTCTCCTTTATTTTGGGGGGTGGGGAGACAGTCTCACTTAGTCACCCTGGGTAGAGTGCTATGGCGCCATAGCTCACAGGAACCTCAAACTCCTGGGTTCAAGTGATTCTCTTGCCTTATCCTCCCAAGTAGCTGGTACTATAGGCACCCACCACAATGCCTACATGGTTTTTGTTTTTTGGGGTTTTTTTTGAGACGGAGTCTCACTTTGACACCTTTGGTAGAGTGCCATCGTGTCACAGCTCCCAGCAACCTTAAACTCCTGGACATAAGAGATTCTCTTGCCTCAGCCTCCCAGGTAGCTGGGATTACAGGTGCCCGCCAGAACGCCCGTCTCTCTTGCTTCAGCCTCTCAAGTCGCTGGGACTACAGGTGCTGCCACAATGCCCGGATATTTTTAGAGCCGAGGTCTCACTCTGGCTCAGGCTGGTCTTGAACTTGTGAGCTCAGGCAGTCCACCCTCCTCGGCCTCCCAGAGTGCTAGGATTACAGGCATGAGCCTCCGCGCCCAGCCCCCTCCTTCTCCTTTTTTAGGATCAATTGATAAGACATTCTAGAGCAGTGATTCTTAAGGGCTGTGGTGGGTTTTTCTTCCTTTTTCAAATTTAACATACCCTCAAGGAGATTTTGATGTACCCTTCTAGCTTACCACCATGTCCATCTGCCCACCAGTTGAGAATCCCTACCATTTTGAGCTCTTCTTCCTCATGGGTTATGTGTTCTTTCCTGAAGGTAAGCAGTGCAGAAAAAGGCTGATACTTCAAACTCAGCCAAATAAACCCTTCCCAATTAATGAGGAGTTCTAGAAGGACAGTGGAGCAGAGCTCTCCATCAACCTTCAATGAACATGTAGTGTGAGGGAGAAATAACCTATTGGTATGTTAAGCTACTGGAATGTTTGTTACTGTTACTGAGCATTACCTGTTCATTCTGACTGATACAGACACCTGACTTCCATTCATACAGAAGAATAGCTATTTCTAAGCCTCAGAAATCAGAAGTATTTTCTTCAAAACCTCTAAGTTCCCTTCTTACTTGTATGTGTATATGAGAGGGTGGGTCTCAAAAAAATGTAAAAAATAATGTTAAAATGGCTAAGTTGTTTCACAGTTATTTCATTCAGTGATTTGCTAAAAGGATTTAAAAGACACAATAGCAGATTATGCTCACGGCTAAGATTTTTTTCAAGGAACACAGAGCAAAAGCAGCAGGAAAAAATGTATGTATGAGCAGATTCCAGAAAGGTTCAACACAGGCTTCAACACCTGAAGACACATAGAAGTCTTGTCTTTCTATCTCTCTCTCTCTCTCTTTTTTTTTTTTTGCAGTTTTTGGCTGGGGCTGGGTTTGAACCCACTACCTCCAGTATATGGGGCCGGCGCCCTACTCCTTTGAGCCACAGGTGCCACCCAGAAGTCCTGTCTTTCTAAGAGCAAACTGCAGAAACATGTGGAACATCTCTGCCCAGAGAAGTCTGTTTGAATCTCTAGGTCTCAGACTTTCATGAGGGTGCTGGTCACGCAGGCATATCCTGCTACATAACCAGTCATGGCAAGCAAAAATAAGGACCCCAACAATGAAATGAAACCAGATCATCAATCTTGATGCTTATGCCAAGGAAAGGGATATGCCACGACAGCATCATCTATTGTTGTAGGTGCAAAATCATTAAATCACTAACATAGTGACAAGGATACTAGAATTATAAACTATGGAAACCTATTGTTCTCATTGATCTAGTATATATTAACTTTATTTGTGAGAGTGAAGGAGTTAAATGTCTTGATTTCCCAGCTTCCTGAGAATTGTGATTTCTTTGGGGATTCTGCACATTTGGAATGTATATGACACTCAGAAAAGTTCTAGAAGTACAATGCAACTTTCTAAGGTCTTACCCTATTAAGGAGACTTAGGAGGCCATCATGGCAACTTACGCCCCACTTATACCATTACTTTGTTTGTTTTTTTGTAGAGACAGAGTCTCACTTTATCGCCCTTGGTAGAGTGCCATGGCATCACACAGCTCACAGCAACCTGGGCTTAGGTGATTCTCTTGTCTCTGCCTCCTGAGTAGCTGGGACCACAGGCGCCCACCACAATGCCTGGCTAGTTTTGGTTGCAGTTGGCCAGGGCTGGGTTTGAAACTGCCACCCTTGGTATATTGGGCTGGTGCCCTACCCACTGAGACATAGGCACCGCCCTATACCATTATTTCAAATCATAAAGAACAGACTTGTAATGAAAAGTTTGAAACCATCCATTTGTAATTTGGGGACAGCTTACTATAATGAGATGGTTTTGCCATGTTGAGGGTTTAGTAGGCGTGTATATTATAGACATACTTTAATCAGTGCCATCCCACAAGACTATGTATTGTTATTCCTGTTGTATAATCATAAATCCAGAGACATTGAGTCACTTGCTCCGTCAGGACAAACCTAGGATTGGAACCCAGCTCTTTCTGGGTGTGGTAGCCCATTTTGCACTGATATAAAGAAATATCTGGGGTGGTGCCTGTGACTCAAAGGAGTAAGGCGCCAGCCCCATATGCCGGAGGTGGCGGGTTCAAACCCAGCCTCAACCAAAACTGTAAAAAAAAAAAAAAGAAAGAAAAGAAAAGAAAATATTTGGGGCAGCGCCTGTGGCTCAAGGAGTAGGGCTCCTGCCCCATATACCAGACATGGCGGGTTCAAACCCAACCCTGGCCAAAAACTGCAAAAAAAAAAAGATAAAAGAAAATATCTGAGCCTGAGTAATTTATACAGAAAAGAGGTTTATTTGGCTCGCAGTTCTGCAAACTGTATAAGAAGCATGGCGCCAGCATTTGCTTCTGAGGAGGTTTTCAGGGAGCTTCCAATCAAGGTGGAGTGTGGGGGCAGGTGTCACATGATGAAAGCAGGAGCAAGAGAGAGGAGTGGTCCCAGGCTCTTCCATGGACTGATAAACCAAGAGCTCATTCATTATTGAAGGAGAGGGCACCAAGCCTTTCGTGAGGGATCTGCTTGCTTTCTTTGTTTTTTTTTGACAGAGGTCTTACTATGTCACCCTTGGTAGAGTGCCGTGATGTCAACAGCTCACAGCACCCTCAAACTCTTGGGCTCAAGCAATTCTTTTGCCTCAGCCTCTCTTGTAGCTGGGACTACAGACACCCGCCACAACACTCAGCTATTTTGTTGTTGATGTTGTATGTTTGTATAGCAGGCTCAGCCTGGGTTCGAACCCACCAGCCCCAGGGCATGTGGCTGGTGCCCTAACCACTGAACACAGACAGGATCTGCCTTCTTTCTTTCTTTCTTTTTTTTTTTTTTTTTTGAGACAGTCTTATTATGTCACCCTCGGTAGAGTGCCACAGCAGCAACCTCAAACTCTTGGGCTTAAGCGATTCTCTTGCCTCAGCCTCTCAAGTAGCTGGGAGTACAGGTGCCTGCCACAATGCTCAGCTATTTTTTGTTGCAGTTGTCATTGTTGTTTAGCAGCAGGGGTGGAAGGGAACAGGTTCCAACCCACCAGCCTTGGTGTATGTGGCTAGCACCTTGACTATTGTGCTACAGGTGGTGCGAAGCAGAGGGATCTGCTTTCATGGCCCAAACACCTCCCACCAGGCCCCATCTCCAACACTGGGATCAAATTTCAACATGAGATCTGGAGGGGCCAAACAGTCAAACCATATCAGGGGCCACAGTTATTCTGTACTCCATCTCACCACTAACTCTTAATCTCTGCAGATTATACCGCCTAACCTCTAAAATAAGGTGATCGGATGGTTGTCCAGGCCTAAATTTTACGAACCCCAAGTTCATAAAAGTTAAATGAGCTGGGACTCTGTGCTAAGTAAGGTTAAGAGCCTTGCTTTGAATCAGAGGAAGCTGGGTTTGGATCCTGGCTATAGGCCACTTGTTATTTTGTGCCCTTAACTAAGTGACTTCACCTCTCTATTAAGTCTGTTTTCTTTTGTGTACAATGGGATGATTATACCTTACCTGGTGTTGCAGAAATTAAATGAAATAATATAGAGAATGTAGGTAGTGCAGCATCTAGCATACAGTGAGCTCTGTATAAATGCAAACAACCACTGGCATGATGGTTAGGACCATGCCATCTAGGACCACATTGCCTGGGTTTGGAGCCTAGCTCTGTCACTTAACTACGTGACCTCGAGTAAGTTACTTAACCTTTTTGTGTCTTTGTTTTTTTATTAGTAGAGTAGGGGTGATGATAGTATATCAATACTTATTTAAGTTGACATGAAGATTCAGTAAATCAATGTATTTAAAGTACTTTAGACAGCACTTGGCACACAATAAACACTCAGTATAGGTTGGTTAATTTTATTATTATCACCATTGTTACTAGTTCAGCCATATATATTGCTGAAATAGATTATGAAAATGAAAGATGGTATCTTGCTTATCTTGTTGCCTGGTTATATCCTTAATTGAAACTCGAAATCCTGCTGTTTGAATAATCCAAGAGCCAGAGCAATGGAGCATCCAATTACGGTTGCCTGACAGCTGCAGCCTGGGGAGGAAGGTAAAGACCTCAGCACTGTCTAGCTGGGGTTGTGGTCCTATTATGGAGAAAGCCCTGCTTTGTATGCAGCTGCCTTGCCTTCTGTTTGGATGAATAATTGTGCCTTTTTGTTTTATTTTAAAAGCAGTCTTGAGGAATCCCAAGCCCACTCCTGCTGACAGTATCGAAAGCCCCAGCATGTCATGCCCCTAATGAGCCTGGCTGATGCTCTTCTGGTGCTATCTAGGCAGCCAGGCCGGGAACATTCATTGGCTTCCTTTGAGCACAGGCCATGAGTCCAGACTTCATTAGGGGGCCTCCTGAGCACCCCTGAGGGTCCCCCCACGCCTGTCCTCATTGTCTCAGAAGGGCACAGAGTTGCAGCTCCCTGAATGCTGGGTTTGTTGATAAGCTTTGTGGGCTGGCAGTAACAAAACAGAAATTAATTATTCATCTCAGTGGGCCTGAAGGAACCGTTGTACTCTGAGGTGACTGGCCTCTGAGGTGACCAGACCCAGAATTCCCCCGGGCTTTTGGACAGGCAGAAGGCACTGTACTCATTGGAGACAGCTGCTCTGAGAGCAGGGTGGCAAGTGGCTGGCCCCAGGCTAAGTGCAGTCTGCTGATGTGCTTTATTTGGGCTGCAGAGAGTTAAAACAAAATTACGTCAATTTAAAACTGGGAGATTTTACGCAACTATCTGGATTCTGGCTCTTCTTGAAAGATGGGAAGATCAACGGTTTGTGTAGACAGAGGCACATAGAACTGAATGGCTGACACCTTAGAGCAGACATGATTTTGCTAAGTGCTTTAGCCTTTGGCCCCTCTGTCTACTCACATGGTGAGAAGAATGAATACAATGTAGGCAACAGAGCAAGACTCCCTCCCTCTCCTCCCCATCAGCACTGTGGAATATAATCATTTATGTTAGAGTAGAGCTTCAGTGGACAAACCAGGTAAGTTTCATTTTGGTTCACATTACAGAGATTGTAGGTGTTCCTAATGGGCAGATTTTCTTCCCACAGTCACTCAGAATCCAGCTTCTGCCCTCCTGTGGATCTTCTCTCCTCTAGGTCCTGATAATTCTCAGCGTTCAGAGGACATTGGGGGAATGAGAGAGTGAAGACACACTTGCTTCTCAACTCCCTTCTGCTCATGTTCCATTGGCAAGGACTAAACACAGGTCCCCTCTTAGATGCAGAGATCCTGGCATCCTGGCAAGTGTAGCCCCCCAGGGCATAGGTACTCCGCAGTGACAGCTCTGTCCTAGGGAGTAGGAGGAAGCCGGACTCTTGGCTGTCTTACCATAGTCATGTTACATATGCCCCCAGCCAGTGTCACAGAATTTTGGCCTAAGAAACAAAGCTAAAGGGGTATTTGCCTTGTTTTTGTTATTTGTTTCTATTTTGATTTATTGGGGAAAGAGGGAGGGAAAACTACTTTACTTTTAATTGCATGCTTCAAATTCTTCTTTTCTTCTTTCTTTATTTCTCTCTCCCTCCCTTTCTTTCTCTCTCATTTCTTGACAGGGTCTTGCTAAAATGAAGCATTTAGCAAAATCATGTTTCCTAGGCTGGAACTCACCATAACCTTGAATTCCTTGGGCTCAAGAGATTCTCCTGCCTCAGTCTCCCAAGAAGCTGGAACTACAGGCATGCCTCACCATGCCCAGCTAATTTTTAAACTTTTTGTAGGGACAGGTCTTGCTCAGCCTATTGCTTAGACTGTTCTGGAACTCCTGGCTTGAAGTGATCATCTAGCCTCAGCCTCCTACAGTGCTGTAATTATAGGAGTGAGCCATTGTGCCTGTCTTTCAAATTCTTTTTCTTTTTTGAAACAGAGTCTCAAGGTGTCGCCCTGGGTAGAGTGCCGTGGCATCACAGCTCACAGGAACCTCCAACTCTTGGGCTCAACCGATCCTCTTGCTTCAGTTTTTCTATTTTTTTTTTTTTAAAGACAGAGCCTCAAGCTGTCACCCTGGGTAGAGTGCTGTGGCATCACAGCAACCTCCAACTCCTGGGCTTAAGCGATTCTCTTGCCTCAGCCTCCCAAGTACTGGGACTACAGGTGCCAGCCACAATGCCCGGCTATTTTTTGGTTGCAGCCATCATTGTTGTTTGGCAGGTCCAGGCTGGATTTGAACCCGCCAGCTCTGGTGTATGTGATTGGCGCCTTAGCCACTTGAGCTACAGGCACTAAGCCAGTTTTTCTATTTTTAGTAGAGACTGTGTCTAGCTCTTGCTCAGACTGGTCTTGAACTCATTAGCTCAGGGCAATCTACCCACCTCGACCTCCCAGAGTGTTAGGATTACAGGTGTAAACCACCTCACCCAGACTTTCAAATTCTCATATTCCGTAAAAGTAGTGATTTAAAACGTGAAAATTAGATTTGGGAATTATTTTTTTTTTCATCTGAATTTTTTATTTGGGGAGAAATAGAACTTAGCCATTGTGCTTATATACATTGAAATAGCTGCCAGATTTGGGGGGGAGTGTGGAGTTTACAATCAGAATTTTTATAGTCATACCTTAAATTGCTACTTCGCCCCCCCTTTAAATTGCTGTGGAGTCAACTGTAGACACCATTTAGCTTTGTTAGGATAGGTAATTTAAACTCATTGAGGAAGAATTTAAATATTTTGCCTAACACATCCCCAGGATGGAGGTTATTCATGGAGGGGAAATATATATGTCAATAAGATATACTAGTATCATAGATTCTAAAAACTAATGAAAGCAGAAATAAATTTTCATTTTAGGTTGAAGGGAACCTTTGAAAGCCAACCTTTAGGTTTAAGAGAGAAGAAAAACAGTATTTCACATCTACCCAAATAGAAATAGTATCTTCAACTGCCTTGTTTTTAACTATTAATATTATGATTATTTGGAACCATACCCTGTCACCTGTGAAGATCAGTGTCTTTGCTGCAGATTGTGCTCTCTGAGAAGGTAGCACAGAAGAACTTCTTTTGAGTGAAGACAGTGACCTTCAACCTTTAATTTAGACTAAATAATATCTGCATATAAGTTGGATTATCTTCTTGCTCTTTAGATGCCTCTTAGATTTGGGTCCCAAATTGATCCTTTCTCTGCCCCAATCCCACAAATCAAAGTCTTTATTTAGGGGAACCAATTGCAGGCCCAGTGTTTGGAAAGAAAACCCAGAGGCCCAGGAGCAGTGGCTCACGCTTGTCATCCTAGCACTCTGGGA
>CAUYPK010048329.1:0-13480 GCA_963574355.1 Loris lydekkerianus | reverse complement strand
GCAGCCCAATTCATAATTGCTAAGTCATGGAAGAAGCCCAAGTGCCCATCAACCCACGAATGGACTAGCAAATTGTGGTACATGTATACCATGGAATATTATGCAGCCTTAAAGAAAGATGGAGACTTTACCTCCTTCATGTTTACATGGATGGAGCTGGAACATATTCTTCTTGGCAAAGTATCTCAGGAATGGAAGAAAAAGTATCCAATGTACTCAGCCCTACTATGAAGCTAAATTACAGCTTTCACATGAAGGCCACAAACCAACTATAGCACAAGACTATGGGGAAAGGGTCAAGGAAGGGGAAGGGAGGGGGAGGTTTTGGTGGAAGGAGGGTAATGGGTGGGGCCACATCTATGGTGCATCTTAGAATAGGTACAGGTGATTACGCTAATGTACACAGCTATGATTTAACAATAAAAAAGAAGAGGATGAGTGTCTTTTGCATAAAGTGCTTATGCAGATTAATGAGATAATAGATCAACGTCCTTAGAACAGTGCTTGGTGTGTGGGTAGCAACTCATAAACAGTGGGTTCTGTGACACCCGAGCCCACCACCGTCTTCCTCCCAGTGGGGCCTTTCATCAGGCTGCATTATGCCCTCACGCCCTGTCACCACATCTGTGATAACTTCCTCCCTCTAGCATCTCTCTTCCCTCTTGGAATTCCTATTATGCAGATATTAGACTCCTGGACTCTTTCTTCCCTGCTCCCCCTGCTTTCATAGTTTTCATTTCTCTTTATTATTTGTCTGCTTTCTGAGATACTTCCTGGAACTTTATTTTCCATTTCCACTCATTTTGCCAATGGCGATTACATTTTCAATGTCCAACAGCTCACTCTACCTCCCGGTGGCTTCTTCTCCTGCACTTTGTTTTAGCTTCCAGGTGCAGTGGGTCCTCTGAGCTCCCTGAGAACAGTAAGTCGACGTTTAGTGAAATGTCTTCTGATTTCTGCAGTCACATCTCCTCAGGGTTCTTTTCTTCTAGTTATTTGTTTCAGTCTATCATGTTTACAGTGGACCTTTTCTTCCTCAAGGTGCTGGCTATCCCTGCCTGTTTATCCATACCCGGGAGGCAGGACTTCCAAGGCTGAACGGAGCTCTGCGCCTGTGGCTTTTGTCTGTTGCTGGTGGGCTTCATCCCAAGTGGGCAGAGGAGCTTTACTCCTGAGCCCTTCCTGTTTCACTACAGTACAATCCTCCACTGTCCTGCAGGGGGGAACAGCCTGGCTGCAACATTCAGGAGGCAGAGTTGGTGGGGAGGTCCCAGGCTCTGGATGCAAACTTCCATTTAACCCACCTGTTGAGTCCTACACCTCACCTGGTCTTCTGAAATCCAGCTTTCTCCATTTTAATACCCTTAGGCAGTGACTGTCCTCACTCTGTAGAGGGCAAACTGCCCTGGTATCAACTTTTCACCAAGCCCACTGACCCACCCTTGCCCCTCACACATCCTGGGGCCTCCTGGGATCTCAGGCACTTTGGCTATTTCTCCCCAGCACTGTCCTCTGCTGAGTCAGTTTTTACACTCTTCCCGCCACTCTCAGGGTCCAGGAAAAGAAAGAAACCAAAAAGGAAGGAAAGGAGGGAGGGAGGAAAGAAATCCTGATTTTTAAATGTTGCCACCTAATTCAAATTTTGTTATATTCTTTGGAACAGGTCAGGGCAAAATGTCCATCAGGGAGTTAGAATCAACCCCTAGGCCAGGTGCTAACTTAGGGCAAGGCAGTGATTCTTAAAGTTTGGAAGGCTTCCACTCCAGCCTATACCTAAGAGTGACCTGAGATGTCATTAATGACATAGATTTCTAGATTCACCCAAACTACTTTGTGAGGGGGGCCAGGAATCTGCATGTTTAACAAGTTGTCCCAGGAGGCTTCAATGTGAGTGGCCTGGATCTGTCCCATGTTGACAAATATCACACAGAGGTGAGCAAACCAGTCTGGACATACAACTTAACCTCTCTGTGCCTCTATACTGACGATGAGTGTCCTTTGCATAATGTGGTTGTGCAGATTAATGAGATAATGGATCAAAGCCTTTAGAACATTGCTTGGCACATGGTAAACAACTGATAAACGTTGGACTTTATGACCACTGAGTCCACTACCATCCCTGTTGATCTCTGGCCAGCCAGCGGTTATGCAACGAGTCCTTGCTGGGACTTATTTGACATTGGCCTCGCAGGGTCTCATGATTGAGAGCTATAGGGCACAGACCAAGAGTCCATGGTTCCCTTTGAGTCAGACATTAGGAGTCTAGTCAGTGTTCTGGGTGGGACAATTCTGTGGTAGGGACAAAGGTGAACCCCCATCTTCCATGGCACCCTTTACAGAGGTGAGTGCGTCAGGAAGCTCATGTGTGCTGGGAAGGCAGGCTGGATGAACACAACCCCCACAGCGGGAGCGATGGATGCACCAGCTGATGGAAAACTCCTGGAGAGAGTGATGCTCAGTTATCATGGCTGAGAGAAGAGGGGGCTGTAAGATGTGCTCTGTGGGCCGGGTGTAGTGGTTCACACCTGTAATTCTAGCACTCTGGGAGGCCAAGGCGGGTGTTCACCCTGAGCTCAGGAGTTCGAGATCAGCCTGAGCCAGAGAGAGACCTCATCTCTACAAAAAAAAAGAAAGAAAGAAAGAAAGAAA
The DNA here is from genome assembly GCA_963574355.1 of Loris lydekkerianus. Classification (NCBI taxonomy): domain Eukaryota; kingdom Metazoa; phylum Chordata; class Mammalia; order Primates; family Lorisidae; genus Loris; species Loris lydekkerianus. The sequence goes on along the minus strand of CAUYPK010048329.1, from coordinate 10,831 downwards.
GAAAGAAAGAAAGAAAGAAAGAAAGAAAGAAAGAAAGAAAGAAAGAAAGAGAGAGAAAGCCGGGTGTTGTGGCGGGCACCTATTGTCCCAGCTACTGGGGAGGCTGAGGCAAGAGAATCACTTGAGCCCAAGAGTTGGAAGCTGCTGTGAGCTATGATGCCCTAGCACTCTACTGAGGGCCACAAAATGAGACTCTGACTCAATAAAAATATAAAGAAAGAAAAGAAAAGAAAAAATTTTTAAAACCTTCAAACTAAAACAATTTAATACAAAATTTAAAAAATAAATTAAAAAGACACACTCTGTGATGTAAAGCAAATGTTTTCAAGGAACAGAACATGTTTAAAGCCACCTTAGGACCTCTGGGAAGACTAGACAGAAAGAGAGGTTACAAGGACAAAAAGGGTCACCAAAGGGCAAATTCACGTGGGGACCCTCTGGCTGCTGCTCTCTTTGGGTTGACCAGTACCTGGTACACTTCTCTGGACAGGCCAGCCTGAGGGCCACACCTTCAAAAGTAGTTTCCGAGCAAGGCTGTGCCTCTGAAAGGCTGCCAAAGGCCGAGGGACCTGCACAGCACAAAGAGAACAGGCACAGACCAGCAGGCTTCGTTCTAGGCAGAAGGACCAGTCCCCGGCCTTCTCTGCAATTTGGTCTCTATCAAATGGTGTCTCACCATCTGTGGAGGTGTCTGTGAGCCCCCAGGGTATCCAGCTGCCTTTCCAAGGGCAGCTGTCATTTATCCCCAATAGTCCACTTGTCTGCTCTGAGGACACTGTCCTCACCTCTTCTGCTGTGTAGCACTTAGCCCTTTGTGGACTCCAGCAGGTGCTCCATAAAAGGTTTTCACTGAGACATTGATTCATCCATCCTTACCAATTGTACCTTAAACTGACTGCTCTCTATTCAACCTTTCCTACTGGTATGTGGGTCACTATAGAAGTTTTGGGGCAGACTGTGTTATGGTTCATTACCTCACTTCCAAGCAACACAATCAACAGCATCCTTTCTGATTCACCTATGCAAGTTTCACCTTGCTCTGCTTATTGGTGTTGCGAGGAGGGCTTCGTTTGTTTCCATCTGTGTGGATCTTATATTTCTTGATTTTTGTGTATCTCAGAACTTTCATAATGACCCACATATTATGCCATCATAGGGTATCAGTTCAGATCATCAGAAATATGTCATCGATAGGTCTTATGATCACAAAATATTAAAATATTACTTAGGCTTTTTATGAGGTATGAGAGATACAAGGCTTCAACCATGTTTGATGAGTGATTCCTGGAAAAGGGAAAACTATAGATTACGGCTGTAAAGAAGTACAGCATTTTGGAGATCACTCAGGAATCTAAAAATAGACCTGCCATCAGATCCTTCAACTCCTCTACGAGGTATATATCCAGAAGACCAAAAATCACTTTATAACAAAGATATTTGCACCAGAATGTTTATTGAAGCCCAATTCATAATTGCTAAGTCATGGAAAAAGCCCAAGTACCCATCGACCCATGAACAGATCAATAAATTGTGGTGTATATACGCCATGGAATATTATGCAGCCTTAAAAAGAGATGGAGACTTTACCTCTTTCATGTTTACATGGATGGAGCTGGAACATACTCTTCTTAGCAAAGTATCTCAAAAATGGAAGAAAAAGTATCCAATGTACTGAGTCCTACTATGAAACCAATTTATAACTTTCTTATGAAAATTATAACCCAACTATAGCCCAAGAAGAAGGGGAAAGAGGAGGGGGGGAAGGGGAGAGGAAGGATGGAGGGAGGGTATTGGTGGGAACACACCTACAGTGCATTTTACAAGGGTACATGTTAAATTTACTAAGCATTGAGTATAAATGTCTGAACACAATAACTAAGAAAATGGAGTGAAGGTTAACCAGTTTGATGAAAATATTTCAAATTGTATATAAAACCAGCACATTGTACCCCAAGATTGGATTAATGTACACAGCTATGATTTAATTTAAAAAAAAAAAAAAAGCAGTAGAGCGTGTGCCCTGAAAAAATTCATGAGCAAAGTGTGGTTTAGAAAGTGTCATGGTTGATTTCAGATGATAAAACAAGTAGGGCTGTGTGTGTGGTGCATGTGCGCATTCACCCTGGAGACCCCATCAAGAAGGAGAAGACAGAAGTGACCCTTCTCCAAGATGAACTGGCTTGTGTAGGTGTGGGGACACCCCCTTCTGCTGTCATTTCCTTGTCTAGGATCTGAGACGTACAAATGTGGGAAGGAAGATTTGGAATGCTGCTTTCACTCCTATTAAATCTTTTTCAGTCAAGGAGTTGGGTAATCAGTCTCAACATGTGTGATGTTTTCCTTCAAAAATAAAAGGAACGTGCTCCAACATCCCATCCCCTCAGTGCAGTGGGGCAGACCCCCTCCCCCAGGGTAGTGCACAGGGAGCAGGACCAGCCTTCCCTGGCCCATGTGCTCTGCGACCCCAATCTTATCATCTCATAGTTACTTTCTCAACATTAAAACTTTTGTCCTTCAAAAATCTCCTTATTGAAAATAAACTAGAATTGTTGATGATCCATAGAAACAGTTAAATGCCCATGCCCTCCCACCCAGCACCTCCCGCACCAGAGGGCGTTTGTGAGAGGGGTCACCGCAGCCAGCTGTAATGGCAGGAAATTGGAGACCTCCTAAAACCCAACCAGTAGACATCAGACATCAGTCAATCAGTTAGAATTCCACGAGGCTATGAGACTCTGTGCTGGGGAAACCGCTGAGAGAGTGCATGGACAACTTTGTTAGAAAAATTAAGAGTATGTACCTGGCAGTGCCTGTGGCTCAAAGGAGTAGGGCTCCAGCCCCAGATGCTGGAGGTGGCAGGTTCAAACCCAGCCTCCGCCAAAAACTGCAAAAAAAAAGTATGTACCAGCACATAACTGATGTAAGTTTCTATACATAGAAAACGTTCTAGAAGCACACAGAGATTAACCCCAGAGAATATAATTGATGGTGAGATGGGTGATAAAGAAGAAGGCTTTCCTTTTTTATTAGAATGGACTGATTTTATAATTTAAAAAAATCCCCACATCCCCACTAAAATGCAGATTCTCTACTGGAAGGTTCATTCCGCATCGCCTCCAGGAGCTTGGCTGGAACCCAGGTGAGTCAGGGAGAGAGGACCGTCCTAGGACCTGCTGAGACCCAGGTAGTGCCAGGAGAGCCTACCAGGGAGGGGCCAGAGCTGAGAGGAGCCACAGTCCATCCAGCTACAGTGCAGCCTTTTCCAAATACGGAAACTGAGGCCAGAAAGAAGGGTTTTCACAGGAAGGAGAGCCGTGAGCATGGTCTGACACAGAGCACAGCACACGTGGACAGCTGGGTCCGTGGAGTGCTGCTCAGTGGCCTCCTGTCTTGGGTGGACCATGACGCTTCACTGATGGGCTTCAGCCATCCTGTGTCCTGCCTCTACCTCAGGACTCACCTCCCAGCTGCTGTCATGCACAGAGTCTGAAACCAACAGACCTCTCTGTGCAAGAACTGATCAGTGCCCACCCTGCGGGTTTCCCTTCCATAATGTTCAGATCAATGTGTTAACACTGGAGTCTCTACTTGGTCAAAGGAATTTAAAGCCAGTTATACTTGGGCAGTTTGATTCTACAGGTAAAAGTAGCTTCCATTTCGTCTTGAACTCATTGGCTCCCCTCGCCACAGCTGTACCTCCGTCCAGCTGGCTGGCCCCTGAGCATTGCCTCTCACCAGTCCGCCAGGGCCAGGAGGCACGGGATTTTGCTTGCAATTCCAAGCAATCAGCTGACCTTTCTCTGACACTACTTATTATATTTTCATGTTGTAATCAATAGAATGGTTCTAAAGGGAGTAACTGAATGCATTTGTGCTTTGGGGAAAGGCAGCCCGGGTGAGCCCCATCCGTTACCGCTGCGTGGAGGGGGGAGCTGCAATCCACCAGCACAGCACATAAGGATTCTATAACATGCAGCCACCGCTGGGATTTATCCTCATACGGCAGTGTCTGAACCAAAAGAGAATGCGAATCTCTTCCTCCTGGGTAAGCAGATGGGGCCATTTGTCCTCTAGCCACCACCCACGTAAAGGTCACAGTGCCCTCTGCTGGAGGCTGCTTTCCCTGCACTGCGCAATCCCACGTTGCTCCCACCTGCCCCACGGAGACCAAGGCGGCTGGGGGCAGTGCACCCCACAACTGGGCGGCCTGGTGGACCGCGGAGCCTCGGAGAACGGACGTGCCCTGAGGAAGAGAGTCTGAAATTGAAAGTGGGGCAATGAACGTTTAAAAGTACGGAGAGTGGGCTGCTAAGAATTGGCACCCCACGGAATTCTTCCGGCTTCGTCTCTGATCTACTGAAATAAGATGCAAAATGTCCAGCCAAAGAGGAAAAGATCACTGCCATGTGGAAGAATGCGGACTCGGGAGGCAAAGCAGCTGGGCCTGGGCCCCGGCTTGGGCGCTTGTGGCTAAAAAACAGGGTAATGCCACCTAGATTCTGGCCCGTGCAAGTCAGTGTGTTCATCTGTGAGATGGGGGCAGGTGGAGACAGCCCATTTTGTTAGGTCATTATCCAAACAAACAAGGCGACCTGCGGAAGTGTATGTGGCAGGGTCTGGCAGAGATCAGGTGTCCCTAGCTGGCAGCTGTGGGTGAAAGTGGCCTGTAATTCTGCACACTGTTTCAGATTCGTTGTGCAACTGGATGAGACTGTGGGAGGTAATGGGAATTTTTAAATCACAGACGTATATGATAAAATCATGCCTCTAAGAAAGGTCTGGAACCACAAGGGCTCTGATAGGAACAATCAGGCATGTCCTTTATTTTCCCTTTCCCAATTTCCCCATTACTTCCTGTAGCTCCTTCTAAAATTAACAGACCTCCATAGCTGGTTTTTAAAAACCTCTCACAGATTGCTTTCCAGGCAGAGAATTTCTATTTCAGACAACCCTACTTGCTCAAGTTGATCCAAAGTATTTCAAGGACTCGGGATCATCAACGATGTGCCCAACAATTTTAAGTTGCAAATAGGCAACTGTTCTGTGAGTCATCTATTCAAACGCTGAGTTCACTGGTGTACAATTTAACACTACTGTCCCATACATGTAATATGTACCAACAGTCTATGTCTTGATCGGGGTGTTATACCAATCTACAAATAAGTTGCATAGAAACATACACACACATGCAAATGAGTGCACCTCACACTGGTGAAATCTGAAAAAGCTCTGTGGATTGTACCAATGTCAACTCCTAAGTAATGACATTGTATTAGCATTGGGGGAAACTGGGTGAAGCGTACATGGGATGTTCCTATTATTCTTTCTTTTTCTTTTTTTTTTTTTTTTTGCAGTCACCGTGAATATATAATAATTTCCGAATGAAAAGTTAAAATAGTAACATACCAATGGATTTGCTCTAAACCACAGTTTCTGACAGGTCTACTATTATTATATATTGTGAGGTAATAAAACTTTAACTGCAAGCTGTGAACATAACTTATGTTAATTTGTATTGCTTTTTTCATTCAAATGCAAGATTTTCCACTAGCATCTTTCATAGTCCCTCAATTTTAAGTTTCAATATTTTTATAGCTTAACCTCCTTAAAATCAGGATGAGCCTCACACTGGATGGCATGTCAGAGTATAACAAACAGCATTTTTCTTTCTTATTGGTACAAAGATTCTCTCCTTGGCCAAACTCCAGCCTGGTTCCTCGGAGCCCTCTTCTCAAGTAGGCCTCAATTTTAATCTATAAAGCCTAAAAAGAATCCAATGAAATAGTTTCTAACAGATCAAGACCACATTTCTAAAATGACTCTACCTCCCCGGCACCTTCCATCACCCCTTGCCAAAAAAATGTCTTGCTTGTTCCAGCCTACTCTGAGTATAGGACTCCCATCTCCCAGTCTGTGGGAGCATAGAGTCTTAATTTCAATTTCTTTTTGATATAATTTCTTTTCCTTTGGGCAGGTACCCAGCTCTGGGGATTACTAGTTCTTTGAGAAGTCTCTGTACTGTTTTCCATGGAGACTGTACTAATTTGCATTACCACTGTCGTGTGTGAGTATCCCCTTTTCTTCACATCCTTGCTAACACCTGTTTTTAGACTTTTAGATCACCAGGTTGCAGACACAGCCCTGCTCACCACTGGACACTTTTCCCTTCCCTGACTCAGCTGAGCCCCCACCTGGTCTCTATTCCATCCTTCTCTCTTTAAAACGCTCTGTCACCTCTATACAAACCCAAGTAGATTTCAGTTCACACTGAACTCTTTTCCCATTGCAATAGTATTATTGATGAAAACCTGCCTTTACCACTTTACATTTGTTTCTCTTTGACAGTACCGAAAACAACAATGCATCTTCAACTGAAGGCATGCTGGAGTCAAGGGCATATAATGAAAGTGACAGTCATTAGTGCTGTTTATCCAATATTGCCCCCTCTCAACCAGACACCTGATACTATAGCCCCTCGCTACCCTCTGGAAATTCGGTGTGTCTGTCAGAAAGACTTTGGACAACAAAATGTGACCAGACATGTTATTTCTTCTGGAACACCACCTTTTAATGCCTGTGAACCACATGTCCTTCTGTTGCCATTGCAGCCAGTGATGTTCCAGTTACGGGGGGCCTGGTCAGCCCACCTCACAGAGGGTAGGAAGTGTGCAGAGGGGACCAGTCGCCATGATGAACCTGAGTTAGGAGTGATACTACATCATTATTACCCCACGCCACTAAAACGCAGGGGATAATGTTACTGCAGCATAACTTAGCCTGTCCTAACTAATGAAATGATGGTTGATGCGGGCATTTTGCCTCCCATGGTTGATTCTCGTTGTTCTTGGTAGTTATGGTTATAACGTACCCCTAACACTGAATTAGCAAATACTGAATCATTGCTTCTGGGAGAGATAGAGGGTTAGGTACTCACCAAGCCATCTGTCACAACATTTTTATCAACTGAACACCTTGTTTTACGTGTTTCTGTTTAAAGACATTTTCTTTTTTCTCAAATAGATTTAGGAAGTACAAAGGCAGTTTCGTTACGTGGATATACTGGATAGCAGTGAAGTCTGGGCTTTTAGTACAGCCATTGCCTGAACAGTGTACATTGTACCCAGTAGGCAATTTCTCATCTCTCATCCCTTTCTACCCTCCCACCCTTCCAAGCCTCCAATATTGGTCCATTATCCCGCTCTCTCTGTCCATGTATACCTACTATTTAGCTCCCACTGGAAAGTGAGAACATTCACTATTTAACTTTCTGTTCTTGAGTCATCTAACTTACGATGAAGTTCTCCAGTTCCATTCATGTTGCTGCAAAGATGTGATTTCATTCTTTGTTATAGCTAAGTAGTCTTGTATGCCATACAAATACCATACTTCCTTTATCCAGCCATCCACTGAGGGACACTTATGTTCATTCTGTACTTTGCTACTGTGAATAACCCTGCAAAGAACATGTCTGAGTGCAGGCATCTTTTTGATATAATTTCTTTTCCTTTGGGCAGGTACCCAGCACTGGGGATTACTAGTTCTTTGAGAAGTCTCTGTACTGTTTTACATGGAGACTGTACTAATTTGCATTACCACTGTCGTGTGTGAGTATCCCCTTTTCTTCACATCCTTGCTAACACCTGTTTTTTGACTTTTTAATAATAGCCATCCTGATGGGTATTAGATGATATCTCATGGTGGCTTTAATTTGCATTTCCCTGATGATTAGTGATGAATATCTTTTTCATAGTCTCTTTAGCCATTTTATGTCTTTGAAAAATGTCTGTTCATGTCTTTTGCCCACATTTTAATGGGGTTATTTGTTTTTATGTTGTTGCTTTGAGTTGTTTTAGTTCCTTGTAGATTCTGGATGTTACTCCTTGGTCAGAAGCATCGTTTGCAAATATTTCTCCCATTCTGTAGCTTGTCTATTCACTCTATTGATTTTTTTTTTTTTTTTTTCTGTGCAGCAGCTTTTCCATCTAAGTCCCATTTGTCCATTTTTGGTTTTGTTCCATTTGCTTTTGAGGTTTTAGTCATGAATTCTTTGCCTAGAACAATGTCCAGAGGAGTTTTTCCCAGCTTTTTTATGGTTTCATGTCTTAAAGTCTTTGCCCCATCTTTTTTTTTTATTTTTTTTTTTATTAAATCATAGCTGTGTACATTAATGTGATCATGGGGCACCATACACTGGTTTTATAGACCGTTTGACACATTTTCATCACACTGGTTAACATAGCCTTCCTGGCATTTTCTTATGTGTTAAGACGTTTACATTCTACATTTACTGAGTTTCACATATACCCTTGCAAGATGCACCGCAGGTGTAATCCCACCAATCCTCCTCCCTCCGCCCACCTCCTCCGTCCCTTCCTCCCCTCCCTCTCCCTCTTCCCCCTATTCTTAGGTTATATCTTTGCCCCATCTTGAGTTTATTTTTACACATGAAAAGAGGTAGGGGTCCAGCTTCATTCTCTGCCCATGACTATCATATATACCCAGCACCATTTGCTGAATAGGTATCCTTTCCCCAGCATGTGCTTTTGTCAATTTTGTAAGAGATCACTTTGCTGTGATTTTTGTGTATTTGTTTCTGGGTTTCATCTTCTGTTCCTTTGATCTTTGTGTCTATTTTTATACCAGTACGATGCTGTTTTGGTTACTACAGCCTTGTACGTACACAGCATAATCTGAAGTCAGGTAACGTGGTGCCTCCGGCTTTGCTCTTTTTACTTAGGATTGTTTTGCCTATTCAGGCTCTTTTTTGGTTCCAGGTGAATCTCAGGATTTTTTTTCTGATTCTATGAAGAATGACGTTGGTACTTTCATAGGAACTGCTCCATTTGTTTGTGTTATCTCTACAATCTTCCACTTCCTTGGTGAAATGTATTCCTAGGAATACAATACTGGAAGTAGGATTGATTTCTTGGTTTGGTTCTCAGCTTGATTGTTATTGGTATATAGAAATGCTTCTGATTTTTGCACATTGATAAAATTTTGTATCCTGAAACTTTCCTGAATTCATTGATCAAATCCAGGAGCATTTTGAAGGAGTCTTTAGGATTTTCTGGGTGTAAGATCATATCAGCTAACACTGTAATAATTTGACTTCCTCTTTTCTGATTTGGAAGCCCTTTATTTCTTTTTCTGTTCTGATTGCTCGAGCTTGGACTTCCAATACTATTCTGAATAGGGGTGGTGAAAAAGGGCATTCTTGTCTTGCTCTAGTTTTTAGGGGGGGGGATAATTTCAACTTTTCCCTGATCAGTATAATGTTGGCTATGGGTTTCTTATATACGGCTTTTATTATTTTCAGTTGTGTTCCTTCTATGCCTAGTTTGTTGAGAGTTTTTCTCATGAAGGGGTGCTGGCTTTTAGTGATTGATCTTTTGCATATATCATGATGATCACACAGTTTTTGGCTTTAACTCTATGTGGTGAATTACATTTATTGATTTGCATATGTTGAATCATCCTCACATCTTGGAATAAAACCCACTTGATCACAGTATATTATCTTTGCTGTATTGCTTGACAATAGAGTGCTAGTATTCTGTTGATCTTTGTGTTCATGTCCATCAGTGATATTGGTCTGTAGTGGTCTTTTATTGTATCCTTTCCTGCTATTGAGAGGATACTGGCTTCACAGTTAGGAGGATTCCCTTCTTCTCAATCTTTTGGAACAGTTTCAGTAGGATTAATACCAGTTCTTCTTTACGCTTCAGGTAGAATTTGGCTATGAATCCTTCTGGTCTTAGGCTTTCTTACTTGGGAGATTTTTTAATTACTGACTGAATCTTATTACTTGTTATTGCTCTGCCTAGGATTTCTATTTCTTCCTGGTTAAATCTTGGAAGATTTTATTTTTCCAGGAAATTGTCCATTTCCCCATTTCTAATTTGTGAGTATAGACTTCACAGTAGTCTCTGATGATGTCTCTTTTTCATTTCTAACTGTGCTATTTGGACCCTCTCTTCCCTTTCCTTGGTTAATCTAGCTAGAGGTCTAATGATTTTGCTTTTCTTTCCAAAGAACCAACTTTCATTGTTATTGATCCGTTGATCTTTTTTGTCTCAATTTCATTTAGTTCTGCTCTGATTTTTATTACTTCTTTTCTTTTACTAACTTTGAGTTTGGTTTGTTCTTGTTTTTCCAGTTTCTCGAAGGTGCAACATTAGGTTCTTTGTGTTCATTTGTGACCTCAGTATTTTTTTGATGTAGGCATTTAATGCTGCGAACTTCTCTCTAGCATTGCTTTTACTGTATCCCAGAAGATTTTTGATATGTCTTATCTCCATTCATTCATTTCACAAATTATTTTTATTTCCATCTTACTTTTTTCTTTGACCCAAAGATAGTTTAGGATCATGTTGTTTAATTTCCATGTGTTTATCTAGTTTTAAGAGTTCTTCTTAGAATTGATTTGAAGATTTATTCCACTGCAGTATGAAAACATGCTTGATATGATTCCAATTTTATTTTTTTATGTTTGTTTTGTGGCCTAACATAATGGTCTATCTTAGAGAACATTCCTTGCACTGATTAGAAGAATGTACCATATATACTCGAGTATAAGCCAAGATTTTTCGGCACAAATTTTGTGCCGAAAAACCCGAACTCGACTTATACTCGGGTCATACAGGTTATTTGATTCGGTGCACGTGCACCTAATCAAATGTAGTCTCCAGTTGTCTTCTGCCGTCTGCTTGAGGGGGCGGTGCTTCAGCTCAGTTTTAAAGTTGTTGTTGCTAGTTTACAGTTTTTCTTTAGCAATAAATATTGAAAAGCATTTAACCTACTGATTCCTCAATTATTGTAATTGTTTTGGGTA